>JAEQML010083173.1:0-10566 GCA_016904865.1 Pissodes strobi | reverse complement strand
AGATTTCACCAACATAACAGATTATGTCAGCCGAGGAAAGGGAGTGTGAGAAAATATTCAAAGTGACAACTACCCGTAATCAGGAGGGTAGATTTGTAGTGCAAATTCCATTTAAGAAATTACCGGAGTATCTTGGGGATTCTAGGCAAGGTGCTTTGAAACGGTTTCATCATCTTGAGTCCAAATTTCATAAAGTTACCAAAAAGGAGTTTCCTTAAATGAACTTCAGCTAGTGGGCCTTGTTTTACAGGATGACTTAATTTCTATTGTCTTAAGGTTTATAAGGTTTAGGCAACATAATGTGGTTGTTATAGTGCTGACATAGTGAAAATGTACCGTCTGATTTTGGTGAAAGGGGAGCATGCTCTCATATGTTTTTATTCAAAAAAATGTTTATTAAGAAATTTTGAAGAATTTGGGGTAGTAGGAGTTGTAATGATGGCGACTAAAACAAAAATTAATGTCAATTACGTCTAACACAAGATCGTTTACATGGCCAGTTACTTTTCGCATGCAGGTCCGTTCTTAGTACCTCTGCCGTCTTTATGCAAGCCTAAAAATACCTCCTCTATATTTTAAAGACGCTAAATTTTTTAACAAAAATATTTTATTAAATATTTACTGTTATTTAACAAGTAACATCATCTATTTTGGGGTTTGGAACCTTCGGCAACATGCACTAAAACGGAGTTTTATCCACAATACCGAAACAGAATTATTGCACTCGACGTGCTAACCATGTTCGCATCATCAGGAGATGATTAAAACTAAATTTAAAACCCTACCTAACTCGCTTTTATACTAAATGTTTGCTTAATCAAGCGGAACCAACGGGACCAATCCTGGAATCCCACTAGTCACGCTTAATCAACCAATACAATGGACTATACGGAATAGGCCCTCTATCTCTATTTAAACTATTCTTACATTTAATGCGTCTAATAATCTCCTATCAGTTATATTATGAATTAATTTTAAATTTTTACTTGTTATTCTATGATTATTATCAAAAGCATGCTCGGCAACACTTGATTTTTCTGTTCTACCATACTTTAAGTAACATCATTAAAACAAAATATAAACCTTAATAATTACAATAAAAAAAATATGACAGTAAATAAAAACTTAATACTACTAATAATTATGATAAAAAATATATAGTAAAAATAACGAAAAAACAAAACACACTCGCAAAAAAAACCTGTGCATTTTATCTAAAGGCCGTTTTACATGCTGCAAGACAACCCGCAATTCTCTTGCAGCAAGACGATAGTTGCAACGTTTCTTGCACTTTGGTTTTACATGTCGAAATTCTCTTGCAATTGCGACTTGCTACTTGCTACCAACCTTTGAAATCAAAACCCATATTGTGGAAGCAATTTTTTTTCTTTTTATGAATTTATTTTTCGAAATTTGATTCATTTTATTTATACATATAAAGTAACAATCAAATATCAAATAAACAAACATCCATCAACTGTCAAGCGTGTCTAGTGACTTTATCGGGTCTTGGTGAGAATGATATTACTAGAATTTCCCCCAGACTTGCACTTGCACTTGCAGATATATTGAGCAGAAGCGATAAGTTACAAGTGCAAGAGACTTGCGACTTTGGATCAGCTGGGTCTCAACTGCGCATGTCTTCGGGCAATATCTCTTGCGTCTTGCACAAACTCTTGCAGCATATAAAACGGCCATAAGGCCGTTTTACATGCTGTTTTGCAAGACCATGCAAGACGCAAGAGATATTGCCCAAAGGCATGCGCAGTTGAGACCCAGCTGATCCAAAGCCGCAAGTCTCTTGCACTTGCAACTTATCGCTTCTGCTCGATATATCTGCAAGTGCAAGTGCAAGTCTGGGGGAAATTCTAGTAATATCAGTCTCGCCAAGACCCGATAAAGTCACTAGAGGCGCTTGGCAGTTGATGGATGTTTGTTTATTAGATATTTGATTGTTACTTTTTATGTATAAATAAAATGAATCAAATTTGATGTTTGATGGCCTATGCCTTCTGGATTAAAAATTCGGTTATGTTTTGGATTTGATTTCAAAGGTTGGTATCAAGTTGCAATTGCAAGAGAATTGCGACATGTAAAACCAAAGTGCAAGAAACGTTGCAACTATCGTCTTGCTCTTGCAACGTCTTGCTGCAAGAGAATTGCAGGTTGTCTTGCAGCATGTAAAACGGCCTTTATGCATGAACCGAGTTGCAGGTTGCAATACGAAAAAAATCTAAAATTGGTTTTTACTGCATAAATATGTTTCTGCCTTTTATTGTTGCGTACTCGTCAATAAGTTTCAAGTGACCTAAATTTTTACAGACATTATTTTCAACTGCTATTATACCAAAGTTTTTGAGCCATATGACATGATAGAACTAAGATATATTTTTTTTATATTTAATTTGGAGAAGGATCGCTCTCCAGATGTAACTTTTACTGGCAAAGTTAAAAATATTCGAAAACGTACAACTAAGTGTGTGAAATATTTCTACTATGATGTTGACGAAGTGGGTAAAATTTTAAGAATTTTTCCAGATATCCGCCTAATTTTATTTTTTAATTTAATTTTTTGGTATTGTTTTCCAGAAAATCATTTTGTCTTCCTATCGGGCATATGAAAATGCAAAAAAATGTATTAATAGAATTCATTAGCGTTGTTCGTATGAATAAGAAAATTTAAAATAAAAATTAATAATATATATAAATTGAAGAAAAATTATACGTATTAGAACGTCACTTAGACGATACCTCCTAATCCAACTATTTTCGTTTTCAAATTTATCTTTCATCTTAGATCTACGACTTCTAAGAGACGCATTTTTTTAAACTGTATTATAATATCTGGTTATTAAATGTATAAAAAAATACTCACCTTTTTTATCTTTCGACAAAGAAAATAATGTTTTAATCACACAATAATAGAAAAAAAAACATCAAAACAACTAACGCTTCTCTGATCGCAGTTTATTCTGCTTTTTGTTATTTTACGAGTAATGAATGAGTCGATTGAAAAGGTAAAAAAATTGCTCGAGAAAATCCGAAATTGGGGGCCGCCCTATATACTTGCGACTTTTTCTTTCCTTTGACGAAAGTAGAGCTGGCGCGGCGGCCGGTGGCGCGAACGCGCCCTGTTTTTTGTGAATTCGACAGCCCAAAATATACAGTGGGGCCCAAATTGGGTATACATGTATGGGTATCTTCTAAACTATATGAGATAGAAAAATGGTTAAATGGCGAAAGTTGTAGGCCATTCAATTCCCAATTCAACGCCATTTTGATAACGATTTTCTCTCTTTTTGTTTTTGAGATATTTTGAAAAAATCAAAAAGTTGTATTTTCGAAAAAGCGCTGTACTTTTTTTATTTAAACATATTTTTAAAATCTGTAAAAACATTGTTAGGACAACTTTTTACGCTCTATGCACCCATGTAATCAGTTTTTAGTTCTGACGTTTCGGTTCTGAGAAACCATCATCAACTTCGTTTTTTCTTATGGCGGTCATTTTGTTTTTTAGCACATTTAAAAAGACCATATTTTTTCCTTTCTTATGATGTATAACACTTTATAAAAATATTTTATTTTTATGTCAAAAAACGACAAAGTTAATTTTTAACTGAGTTGGCCATGACGGCGGAGGCCATTTGCCGTAATAAATGATAGTGTTGCTATGGTGATTCGGCGGCATTTAAGTAATTTTACTGAAAAGTGACATTATTCAGTCAAAACGCTATTTGGTAGTTTTTGTTTAAATTTTCATAAATTTTGATTTCTAAATATCGCCACGCGATATGCCAGTGAAGAAAAATATGACATATTAGAATGTTATAGTAAATGTAATAGAAATACAAATCTTGCCACCGCCGACTATTTGGACCTGTATCCTGAGAGGCAACAGCCAAGACTATTCGCGAGGCTTGACCTGAACTTAAAAAATTATGGAAGCTTTGAAGTACCAACGCCAAAGAACTATCAGAAGGGCAATCAAGCTCGTGACGATGACATTAAGGATATTTTAATGCGAACCCGACGACGTCGACGAGAGTACGTGCGAGGGAAATACTTATACCAAGAACTACTATCCAAACAGTCCTTAAAGAAAACAAATATCGTCCTTATAAACCTACTATTGTTCAAGTTTTAACCCATTAGTGCATGAGGTTAAAAAAACAAAAAAAACAAACAATTTTTCAAGTAATATTTATTACTGGAGAAGTAAATAACAGTAAGAAACATTAAAAGAAACGGCAAATTAATTTTTTTTTGAAAAAAAAATGTGTCCCCTTTAAGGGACGTTATGCATAAAAGACTAAAGAATAACAATATCAAAAATAAAAATAAAATAATATCTTATTTGGTATGATACGTTGAAAAACAATATTTTGGGTGTAAGCCTACGTCACACTTGATACAAATAAAATTGGACTTCTTTTTACAGAAAGCGCATCTTCTATCTGTCTGTGAATGCTCAACTAAATGATTTAATTTATCAAATCTTGTGTCGACAGGCAAGTTCGGTGGTACCTTTCCCCTATTAGACTTCACTCCATATGAATGAAGAAATGCCAGTGCTAAGTTCCTTCGAAATGCGAGTAATGAAGAGCAAACTGGATTTTCAGGATGAATAATTCGCATCAGTAGCCAGGCATTGACTACCGAGACATCAAATAAATAGACAAAAATTGGCCACCACCATTTTCTTTGTCGCATTCTCGTTCTATAATTTGCTACCATATTATCTAATTTATCGACGCCACCCATTCCACGGTTGTAGTTATATATTATACCAGGTTGTGGGACATTTATTTTCGACTTAGACTCCCTACAGTAGCGTGGTGCACTTTTATTTTCAGAAGTATCAAAGTTGGAAGCCGCTGACACTATTTTGTTGTCCTTCCATTGAACAACTATCAGATCTTCAGATGATACATGGTGTGATGAGCCCCTTATTGCTTTATTCCATTCTTGTTTGAACTTTAGAGGGCAATTTTCTGTTCGATTCTCTCTCAAAGTTCCTGTTGCGCAAAATCCTTTCTGAGATAAATGAGTAAGCAGCTTTAACGATGTAAAATAATTATCAAAGTAAATTTGATATCCTTTATGGGGTGGAATATTTGCTTTCTCAAGTAAAGATAACACTACATTTCCGCCAATACCAAAAGTTTTGCTTCCACTCTCTAGCGTAGCTTGTTTGCCCATATAAATATCAAAAGCCAGCAAATATCCGTTACTGGTGCACAATGCCCAATTTTTAAACCCAAATCTTATTGGCTTTCCCCTAATGAATTGTTTGGCGTAGTGCTTTCCGTAATATGGAATCATACTTTCATCAATACTCAGTTTCTCATCAAGTCCACTATACTTTCTAAAATTGACGTTCAGAGCTTCGATAATTGGGCGAAGCTTGTAGAGTCGATCTTCTTTATCAATTTTTAAATTATCGTTCAAATGTAAATTACGAATTATTTGCTCAAATCTATTCAGCCGCATACTATCAGCAAGAATTATCGGTACGTCACTTTGGGGTGACCAGTACATCCTTTTGTTTGGATACTTGGCATATCCAGAAAGAAGTAGTGCGCCAAGAAAGACATATAATTCTTCAAGTCTCAAATTCAGATTTAAATTATTTTGAGCTGCGTACAGATTGGACTGTGCTACAATAAGTTCACATAACCTCTCATCAAAAAACAGCTGGAAAAAATTCAGGGGTGTATTGAGGTTTATCAAATCAGCGGGAGGCGGTTCGGGATGACACTCAGTAATTATCGAAAGCGATGGCTTATCAACCGTCCATACCCTTTGTGGTTTTGACTTTTCAGTATTGGGTGGCTTTTGAATTTTTCTCTTCTTTGATACAGACTGGTCGATTTTTTTTGTTACGAAGCAGGATAGTGGAATTTCGTCTTCTGAGTCATATTCTGGTGGATTTCGCCTAAACAAAACTGCTTCACATTCTGTACGTAACAATGATGCGCCAAAATGGTTTGGGTCGGCTTCATGTTCCTCATCCGACTTATCATTATCCTGGTCAGTTGCAATACCATCGTCTGGGGGAAATAAATACACATCAGCTCTATCAGGCTCATCTTCCTCAAGCTCTGCTATCAAATCATGAAGAGACAATCTGAAATAAAAGACCATATCTGCAACGATATTCTGAAAGTAATGACCCTAATGCATACCGTCTCCTATAGAGACGACAAAATATAGAGCCAAATAACAAAAAGTCAAAATTTTATGTGGTACTCGTGCACTCTTCATCAATCGTACACTCTTCAACAATCGGAAATAAATAACCATATATGCAACGATATTCTGAAATAAGTGATCCTAGTGCATAGCGTCCCCTATGGGGGACGACAAAATATAGAGCCATGTAACAAAAAGTCAAAATAAAATTTCTCTATTTGTATGTAAGAAACTTTATCCATACTCTATTTATTCACTAATAAATATCGTTTCACTGCAATATATGTTATAATATTCACAAAATAAAATAAAAACTCACCCGCCGCGCTTAGTTGTGTATAAACTCGCATCCATGCTCTTTACCACTTCAAAAATTGAACACAAACAAATATCAATTCTACCTGTTTATCGTTCGAACGTTACAAGTAGACTGTCGTCAAGCTATAAAACACGTGTTGGGATATTTTATTGCATAGCGCGTGCATTGTTGCCACGGTTAATAGGCGTCCCCTAAAAGGGACTCTATGCACTAATGGGTTAAAGGAAACAGACCCAAGGCGATTATGATTTTCAAACTGGTTGGTAAACCAATGTCATGAAAACCCCAATTTCAGTATGAAGATTATTTGGACCGACGAAACGTTTTTCAGCAACTGCGGAGCATTCATTATTGTGAATATCCATTTTTGGGCCACTGATAATCCTCACCAAGTGGCAGAACGTAGGCCACAAGTAAGATTTGGCTTTAATGTCTGGTGTGGTGTGTACGGTTAGTCTACACAGTCCGCAAAATATTTACAAAGTCAAATAGTATAATTTGTTTTTAGATAATCAACTTATAGGACCATTCATTTACAATTAAATAATGTTATATCAAACCGGGGTCCTGTAAATTGGCCAGCTGGGTCCCCGGATATTACACCCCTCGGTGTAATCTTTGGGCAAAGTTTACAGAATAAATATAAGTTGCCTCGCTCACTGTCGAAACTTTAATGCATTGAGATCACAAGCGTGCGGCAGATACCTGCATATTCTGTAAACTTTGTACTTTGTACCATCAAATACCGTGAACAACTGTGTATGCGTATGCATCGGCGGTGGCTGGGTCCTCGAGCGGGACGAGGTGGTGAGGTCTAGCCGGTTTCGCGTGGTTAGATTAGTTAGTTTGGGTATGTTGATAGTAGTAAGTTGTAAAGTAAGCAGTTATGAACAGAAACCGATACTTATATTTAGAACGATAGTTTGGAAATTAATAGCAAATATTGATTTGTACGGCAACCGCAACTGTTGCTAAAGCCAACTCAATATTGTTTCAATATTATTTTGTCCTTTGGTCACATGGCTTCCCAAGGCTTCTATAATTTCATAGGTCCATAACAGACTTGTCTTAAGGCTTGAGTCTTGAGTGTTGACTGTCAGGATTGAGTTCCAAATAACTGGCGGTGCTACACTTGTATTCCTATTGCATTTAATATAACATTCTTAACATATTGATATTTTTTTAATGATGTTTGGCAGGGCAGCTAATATTAAACTTACCTTTTAACAAATATTAATAAAAACAAAAATTACTAAAAATGAAAAGTTAAATTCGATGTTTGTCTGATCAATGTTTCGTATATTTTTCAGTAAAATAACTATGAAACACTAGCAATATTTGTTTAGTACCGCAAATGGCCTCCGCAGTCATGGCCAACCCAGCTAAAAATGAAATTTGTCGTTTTCTGACATAAAAATAAAATATTTTTATGAAGTGTTATACATCACAAGAAAGGGAAAAAAAAGTTCTTTTTAAATGTGCTAAAAAACAAAATGGCCGCCATAAGAAAAAAAGAAGTTGATGCTGGTTTCTCATAACCAAAACGTCAGAACTAAAAACTGAATACATGGGTGCATCGAGCATAAAAAGTTGTCCTAACAATGTTTTTACAGATTTTAAAAATATCTTTAAATAAAAAAAGTACAGCGCTTTTTCGAAAATACAACTTTTTGATTTTTTCAAGATATCTCAAAAACGAAAAAAGATCAAATCGTTATCAAAATGGCACTGAATTGGGAATTGAATGAACTAAAACTTTCCCCATTTAACCGATTTTCTATCTCTTATAGTTTCCAAGATACCCATACATGTATACCCAATTTGGGCCACACTGTATAATAAGTTAATTTTTTTCTGTGACGGGGAAAACGTTTGACATTTTATCTCTGTTGTCAGGTGTCACTTTTTATGAAATTAATTTTTTTCCCCGGGAAAAAAGTGAGTACTTTTTTCCCGGATATACATTCATATATATACACATAAGTAAAGGTAGATATTTTATTTTAGAATATTTTATTATACAAAACTTACATTTCCTTTATATCAAAAGTACAATTATTAAATGTGCATTGCGTAAATGACATGTTCCTTGAACTATTCGGTACAACAGTCGAATTTTTTTGTGTTGAAATTATATTTTTTTCTGCCATGGACACAACTGCCGTTGATGTACCTGTTCGCAAATCGGGTGTTATTTCAGCACTTATTAGCTATTTCCGTCCTGTGTGCTACCGATTCATCAACATACCCTTCAGCGACCGTTGATGACTTCCAACTGCCATGTTTCTTTAGTGTCATCAAGTCTGCCCCAGTTTCAATTAAAAGTGTACAAGACGATCTTCGAAATGATTCACCTGTATATGAGTTAGCATAGTTAAAGAAAATTAGCTACTGTTCTCAGGTACCTTATAAAACTGATTTTTACCCACATCCTGATTGATACATTTTCCATTGCGATATGCATAAAATAGGCGGTGATCCGTTTGCTGCTGCTGGACGAAGAGCTATGTACAGGGTGTCCCAAATTCGAGCCTCATCATTGGGATCTCGGGAACTAGAAGAGATACGAGTTCGGTTAAATGGAGGCAAAGTTGCGCAATTTGATGGTGATCAAAATGCCACCTTATAAGTTTAAAAATTTGGAACACTTCCGAAGATTTTTGGAAAAAACCGAATATTCGCGATTTAATTTTTATTTTTTTATGACTTTATTTGAATAGATATAACAAAATAAATTTCACATTCTCATTGTTACTTTTTCTTTTCTACAAAATCAGATTTTCAAACCGACGTTTCGTCTTTGAGCTGCCATAATCAACTTCGTTTTTTTAAATACGGCCCTGGATTTTTTATTACGAACTTTAAGAGCTTCTAAGGTCCCAGAATCAATAATGTATCGCAATTATTCGAAAAATTGATATTAATGGCATTTTTTATAAGGACTCATGTGTTGGCAGACAGAAAACAGATTTTTGGTAAGATCTTACCAGGAAATCATGATTTTTTCGAAGAGTATGCGATACAACAATGAGAATGTGATTTATTATTTGTTCTAAGTTCCAAATCTAATCCCACACAACTATTTACTTGGGTAAATTGCTAAAAATATGGCCTAGAGCCTATGGTTTGAGGGTTGACACTTTAATAATTATATTATTTATTAATCACTTCTTATGCTAGTCTTTAAGCTTTCTCTATGTAGAGCGTTAATGCGTAAAAAAAGGTTTTGTTATTAATCCTATTAAAAATCTATTTTCTGTCTCTGTCTAACACATAAGTTCTTATGGAAAATGTCACCAATATGAATTTTTTGAATAAGTGCGATACATCATTGGTTTTGGGACCTTAGCATCTCTTAAAATCCGTAATAAAAAATCCAGGGCCGTATTTAAAAAAAACAAAGTTGATGATGGCAGCTCAAAGACGAAACGTCGGCTTGAAAATCTGATAACACTATCTTGAGGAACAGAGAAAGTAGCAATAAAAATGTGAAATTTATTTTGCTATATCTGTTCAAATAGAGTCATAAAAATATAAAAATTAAATCGCGAATATTCGGTTTTTTCCAAAAATCTTCGGAAGTATTCGGACTTTTTAAGCTTGTAAGGTGGCATTTTGATCATCATCAAATTGCGCAACTTTGCCTCCATTTAACCGACCTCGTATCTCTTCTAGTTCCCGAGATTCCAATGATGAGGCTCGAATTTGGGACACCCTGTACATTCGGTAAAATTTAATATATCCTTCAGTAACTACAAATCTCCTGTTTACATTATTTTTTGTTTGCTAAAGTTTCACAATTAATAACGTTCCCAAATCTTCAATATCATCTAATGATACCTGGTTGATTTCACAAATTCGACAAGCTCCTGCAATCCCAAATACAATAAAAACCTTGGCCATTAAATAAACTTCATCAGGAGCATTATTTAAAAAAATCACTAATTTGCATACTTGTAAAAATCGCAGCTTTCTTGGGCGTGTAACCTTTCCCATTTTGTTTCAGAAATGTAATTATTTTGAAATATTTTGAAATGTCTACATTATTATTGGAT
>JAEQML010083167.1:0-10567 GCA_016904865.1 Pissodes strobi | reverse complement strand
ATTCTTGTATTATATTATCTATACAAGGCTGCTACTGTAATGGAGCCCTACTTTTATTACGAAATAATGTATTTCGTCGATGTTTTGAGTATCGCCTGAGGACTCTCCAATCAGAATTCGTTCAGAGATGGAGCTAAGCCAATAATCGTTGGAAAATAATGGAGTCATACTTTTATTACGAAATAATGTATTTCATGGATGTTTTGAGTATCGTTGATTAAAAGTAACTATTTTTTAAATTCATATATAAATTCGGGCCACATCATTGAAATCTCTAAAACTAAATGAAACACAGATTCGATTAAACTGTGGTCAAGTTGTGGCATTTAGTTACTAATTTTACGCTGTCAAGAACCTTGAAAAACTTTAATTAGAACGTAGAAACCCGCGAAACTACATTTTAATTCCTATTTTTTCCTCGCTACCCAATTTTTATTTCAATGTTTTGTTTTGGAGCATCCATCAGCACCTTATAAGTTTTTAACTATTAATGCAGTTGTAACTTTTCTATTTATTTACTTACGGTAGTTTTGCCAGTTTTCAAGGAATTCTCGAACTTCTGTTTCATAGCCGGTTCGGGAATATTAATTACATCCTAGTTGCTTGGATCGTGCAAGCGAAATTATTAAGCTTGCGGGTTATAAAATTTACTGTTCTGCGAAATGCCAATCCACGGAAAATTAACTAAAAGGAAGAAATTTAATTAATAGTTGTCGAGAATTAAGCGAGATGCTATGAGGGAAAGATAGGTACATCGATAGAATAAAATGATCCAGTACAGTTTTTGGCGATACTGTCTTCAAAAAATTGTTTATATTTCCTCCTAGAAAAAAACAGTTTTTTTTCAAAGTAGTTTAATGTAAAATCAACAGTGATTGGTATAATTCAGTTGATTAAGTATTTGGATTTGAGAATCGTCAATAGAATTTACCTATTAATTTCAAAAATCGTTTTCAAAAACTAAACTAAAATACGCTACCGGCTTCATCAACTGTTCAGAGTCAGTGTCTTCTTCTTCTTACTTCTTTTTGGCCCAGGGCTTGACAGATAATCGGTATCGATATCCAGTTAATCGTGTAGTGCGTTGTTGCCGTTTGTTTTCATTCTTTCCCTTAGCAGAGGACTCTCAACTTAAAAAGGAGGACTCTCAACTGCAAAAAAGTTAGCTCGCCAGTTAACTGTGTGCAGTGTACCAATTCGTACCGTCCGAGTTGCGCAGCACAAGCAAAAGTTCTAAATAAAGACAATAAAGTAATTTGTTGCAGGTCACAGGATCGAGGTCAGCTTAGAAAGAATACCGGTGAGCAAAAACACGACGAAGCGGATGAAAGAAAACTAAAATCCATTGTTAGGGAACTGCTGGTGGAAACCTTTGGGCCTTTCAAGTAAAAATGCAGGAAGAAATGGAGGAAATGAAGAAATCTGTTCAATTCATGTCAGAACAATTCGAAGATCAGAAAAAGGAAACAGATTTTTTTTTAACAAAATGAGGACTATAAGAAAGGAAAATAAAGAACTAAAAGAGCGAGTCAAGATCTTAGAACAAAAAATTAATATGCAAGAACAGCAATAAAAACAAAGTAATCTCCTAATTGTCGGAATACCCAAATAACAGAAGGATGATCCCAAAAAAGTATTCGAAAAGGTCATAGCATCAATGCATGTAGAAATAAAGAGCGAAGAAATATCTGAATGCTACAGACTACAGAAAAAAGAGACCTCAAACGTAAAATTATGAAGAAAATTAAGGAGCTTAAAGGTATCAAGGTCCGTGAGTGTGGTCTAGAGGGCGAAAAAACATATATTTTTCAACGATGATTTAATCCATAACAACTAAATCGCTATCAAAAAGTGAGAGAATATAAGAAAAACCACATTTTATCCGCTGCGTTTTGTAGATATGGATCCATATTTCTTAACAAACGGCCTGAGGACTCTCCAATCAGAAATCGTTCAGAAATGGACCTAAGCCAATAATCGTTGGAAAATAGTCAAATACTAATCCATAAAAATAAAAGTTACTAAAATGGATTCAAACGTTAAACTTAACATAATATATATAAACATAGGAAGCCTCCGAAATAAGATCGATGATGTTATTGACCTAAAATAAAAGTGACTATGAACTTCACCTTATTAGATTCAACATGGCTGTACATAGAAGAAACTGAATTTATAAGTATACCAAACTATAGTGTCTTACATAATTGCAGAACAACTCGAGGTGGAGGTACATGTATATAAAAATGGAATTGAATATCATAATGTAGATATATCCGGTATAACAGACTGTACCATTGTAAGCATGCAGCTTACAAAGCTTAACTGCAAATTGATATGTTTGTGTAGACCACCCACAGGAGATATGGATTTGTTTTTGGATGGTTTAAACCAAATCCTAAACAAACAAAAGAATCACTGTATAATTATAGGAGATATGAACATAAATCTGTTAAGTGAAAATGATAAAGTAAAAGAATATAAATATAACATAGAAATGACAGGGTTCTCAATACAAAATAAAGTTGACCTGCTTAACGCCACCAGAGAAACAACAAGCTCCTCAAGTATAATTGATCATGTGATTAGCAACATAAACCTAATCTGTGACATAAGACTATGTGACTCCTGTATTACAGATCATAAGGTGATGTACATAAAAGTAGATAAAGAAACAATGCAGAACAAATAACAAATTATCAAAAGGAAAAAAGTAGATACAGACAAATTCAAAGAAAATTACAATACGTAACAAGATTTCGAGATTTAGCAACCCTCATATCAGAATCTAAAATCCAATCGACAACATAATATAACATTAAAATAAACAACAATAATTACTGGGTTACATCATCATACCTAAAAAAAGTTAAAGAAAGAGATAAATCTTATGTTAGGTGAAAAAAACTGCAGAATCATGAAACTGAAAGGGAGTTCAAGAAATTAAAAAATGAAGTAAATAATTTGAGAAAAGGACTGAAAAAAATAATACGCAGAAAGGAAAATATCTGATGCAGGAAAAGATGCAAAAAAAGTGTGGAAAGCCTTGAATGAACTATGTTCTAGGAAACAAAAACAATATATCATCAAAAATGTAATAAACAAAAATGGTGAAGAAATACAAAATGACCAGGATATCGCAGAGGAATTCAATGAGTACTTTTCACATGAAGGGGGAAAACCTGGGAAAGAACATACCTACTGTGCCAATAAAAGAATTTAAGGAAGAGGAATCAGTATCAACAATCTTTGTTGTCCCAACATATCAGCGAGAAGTATATGATATATTAAATCATCTTAAGGATAAATACTCTCCGGGCGAAGATCAAATTACAAAGCAAGATGTAATAAAAGTGCGGGATACTGTGGTGGAAAATATGGTTGAGCTGGTGAACCATGTGTTGGAAAGTGGCAACTTCCCAGAAGAATTAAAAAAACGCCAAAATAACACCCATTTTTAAAAAAGGATCACCGAAGGAAACTTCTAATTACATTTCTGTTCTGTGTTTGTTCTCAAAAATTGTGGAGAAGACAATAAAAAAAAATTACAAACTTTATAAACAAAACATATGGATCTGACAACAATCAGTATGGCTTCCAGGAACACAGTAGCACATTGGGTGCCACAACGGACTTATTGGAATACATCTCATCACAAATAAAACAGAATAAATATGTCATTACAATATTCATTGATCTACAAAAAGCCTTCGACACGGTTGATGTTGAGGTGCTTCTTTCAAAGCTTGAAAATATGGGGTTTAGAGGCATTGCGTACAGATTAAAGGAAACATACTCAAGGCATAGGACACAATTTACAGTAATAAACTAAAACAGAAGCAGGCAAACTAAACTAAGTGTAGGTGTTGCCCAAGGATCCGTCCTTGGACCCTTTACAGTATTTATTATATGTGATGAACCTAAAATATGTCGGTGTTAAAGCAAGATACTTTAAGTTTGCAGACGATACCGTGTTAGTTTTGAATGCTAGTTATCCCAAAGAACTTGAACATTGCCCTAATACTTAAGCCTAAACTATAATTGGCTCTGCAAAAATAAACTATCTGTGTATATTACAAAAACCGTTTATATGGTAATAAAACAAAAAAATAAACCCAATTGTGATCTCAATCTCCACCTGAATAGTGTAGAACTGACAGAAGTGGATGAATATAACAACCTGGACATACGTTCTCTGAGCATTTCCGTAATTTTGCTCTTAAGCTACACTTTATTCTCCAAATGCATATTGTTACGTTAGGAATACTTTCGCAAATAAAATTGTTTTCCCCACCCTAGTACTTTATAAAAATGATTGTTATCGATTGATACCTTCCCTGGTTATGCCGAGAAATCACTGATTGCCATAAAATCTAAAGTATCTCAAATGAAACAAAACGAAAACTATTAAATTTCTTACTTAATTATGGACAATCGGGCCATAAATACAACTAAGCTTTGGTTCGAAACCTTGGGCAAAACACACTAAAACAGAGTTTTAGGGCATAAAAACTACGAAAATTTGATGGTAAATATTATATAGGGCTTGTAAAATTTGGGACTTTTTTTATGGCAGTGGCACACACACTAAAGGGAGATCCTATGGAGCTCGACGAGCAGTTTAGGGTGTGCTTTGGTGCGGCACCCCAGATATGTGAGCAATATTCAAAGCACGGTCTTATTTGCGCTCTGTACAGCAAGAGCAACTGCTGCGGTGTATACAGTTATCTGTTGCGAAATAGGGCACCAAGCTTCTGGGAGGCTGATTTTGCGATGTTAGCAACATGATCATGCCAGGACATATTGCTGTTGACCGAGACACCCAGCAGTCCGATTGACGAGGATGAAGGAATGGTCGATCCTGCCATAATGATGTCAGGGCCCGCTGTATTGGCCCTCTTGGTAAACTTTGTGCTTGGGTCTTTGCTGCATTGAAGTAGACTAAAATTTCGGTCGCCCCAAGCTTGAACTTTCTCCAGGTCTTGATTAATTGCTGTAATCTGCTCCTGTCTGCGGTGATGAGTCTCAGTCTCAGTAGTAAGGGCTTTTCTGATCTAAAGTGGGAGACAAGGGTACTGTCATCTGCAAAACTGTAAATAGGATTATTTGTTTCGATCAGCAGGCCATTAATATAGATGAGGAACAGAGTTGATGAAAGTATTGCGCCCTGAGGCACGCCCGCGTTGATGGTGAATGTATCTGAGATGTGTCCATCAACTGTAACGTGCAGAGATCGGTTCTTAAGGAAACTGGCAAGCGAGCTGCAGAGAGAGGCTGGCAGTCGGAAGGACGGCAGTTTGTTGAGCAGTCCGTCGTGCCAAACTCTGTCGAATGCCTTTGAAATATCCAACACAATCGCTCGAGACTCTCCGTAGTTCTCAATTTCCCTACTCCATATATGAGTGACACAGGCCAATATATCTCATATCGATCTCTCTTTGCGAAAGCCGTATTGATTATCGCTGATTTTTCTGTTGTTCTCGGGGTACTTGAGTAGTTGCTCATTGACTACACGTTCCATGACTGGAGAATATTGGAAACAAGTCAATTGGGCGATAGTTTGAGGGCGTGGTTTTCTTGCCTTTTTTTGGAACATGTTGCACTCGAGCGACCTTCTAAGAGGATGGGTAAATCCCTTTTCCGTAAGACAGAAAAAAAGCCTGAAAAAAACGGGTGGTAGTTCGTTGGCACGATGGCAAGTATTCCGTCCGGTTCTGATGTCTTTTGTGTATCTAGTTCTTTAAGGATTTTGCGAATATCACGGTGAGAAAACTTGACTTCTACCATGGTAGTGTTGATGTTCGGTATGGTGGGGAGAGTCTTGCCTTGGGGGACGTCCAAGGTAGAGTGCGGTGAAAACATTTTGGAGAGCATGTTTGCTTTTTCCTTCACTGTAGTCGCCGTGATGCCACGTTCGTCTGTCAAAGGTGGGAGAGACGTTTTTGTAAAGATGTTAGTTACTGCCTTTGTTACCGACCAGAAATTCCTGAAACCACTGGGGCATTGCAAAAGTTTATTCCTGATTCTTTGATTTGGTTTGTCCTTAGATTCGTCGATCACACGTTTGCATTCGTTTCTTGCTTCGACAAAATAATTGCGATTTTCAGCGGTCTGATTTTGCTGCCAGTACATGTAGGCTTGCTGTTTCCTACCTACAGCTCTTTCGCATCTTCTATCGAACCAGGGCTTTCCTTTTGATGGTAACTTGATGGAATTTGGGATGTATGCTTCCATTCCTGAGGAGATTATTTCGTGATCTATTCGCAACAGACTGACGGGTCGTCAGTGCCAAAGCAGACGTCGAGCCAGGGAAAATCTAGGTAGAACTCCCTTATATCGTCGCAGTTGGCAGAATTGAAGTGATAGATGTTGCAAGGCAATGGTGGATCCTTCTGTATGAGTGGCAATTGACAAACCGCTGTAATAAGTTTGTGGTCGGAAGTACCTAATGGCGGACCAACTGTAATTGTGCACTGGTCAGGATTGGTGGTTAGAACAAGATTCAGGAAGGCGGCGAATTCGCCCCTCTCTGAGATTCGAGTTGGTTCGTCTACGAGTTGAATAAGCCCGCAGCTGATGGCAAATGCTTCAGCTTCTCTACCTTCGTTGTCGGTCTTGTTGTGATGTTTGAGCCAGTTGGTGGTGTGGGCATTGAAGTCTCCCAGAACGATTATTTCTGAACTAAGGTGATCGACCTGTATTGAGTCAAAAGTCTTAGCTAGTGTTGAAAAAAGCTTTGGTAGGTTCTATCGCCCAGAGGGCGATACATACAGACAACATATAAACTTGGTTAATCCCTTGGCGGTGAACTTGAGTCACATGACATCAAGGTTGTTCGGTTCGAGTGTTTCCTTGCGGTGACATGAAAGAACGCTTCGGACAAAAGGGCATATTCCGAACTTATGTCTAAATCGGGTATGTAAGTCGTAACTAAGATAGGGGTAGTTTACTGTTGTTGTAGAACATACTTGTGTTTCTGTAAGGACTAGTATGTGTGGTCTCTTTGCTTGTAGATGTTGGTGTACCGAATTTATGTTTGTATTTATACCTCTTATATTGCAGAAATCTATTTCAAATTGGTTCGGTATCTTTGCTGTCTGTGAAATGCGGAATGAAGGGCTCCCAGGGCCACCCAGCGCCCGGAGATCCGAATGGCCGGGGAGTTTCCACCCCTGGATTATTTTGATCTTGGAAGCACCATCATTTCCATATATTCCTCATCCTCGTCAATCGGACTGCTGTGTGTCTGGGTCAACAGCAATATGTCCTGGCATGACCACGTTGCTAACATCGCAAAGTCAGCTTCCCAGAAGCTTGAAGCGCTATTTCGCAACAAAAACTGTATATACCGCAGCAGTTGCTCTTGCTTTACAAAGTGCAAATAAGACCGTGCTTAGAATATTACTCACACATCTGGGGTGCCGCACCAAAGCACACCCTAAAGCTGTTGAATTGCACTCAGAAGAGAGCTGTGCGTCTTGTCGGCGACCCGGAGTTGACACGAAATCTGGATAGTCTGGAACACCGCAGACATGTGGCCGAGAGGTCCCTGTTTTATAAATACTTTCACGGCAGATATTCCCAGGATTTGGCCTGCTTCATCGCGCCCCTGGCAACGCCTGTCAGACAGTCTCGACAGATAGTAATAGCGCATCAGTTCGTCGTACAACACCTAGAATATCGCTCTATAAGAACTCCTGCATCTGGCACACTGCATCACTGTGGAACTCACTCCTAGGCCATCTGTTTCCCCTAATTACAACCTATAACTATTCATGAACGGTGTCAATCAGCATTTTCGCACACTCACACTGCTCGTCGAGCGCCATAGGATCTCCCTTTAGTAAGTGTGCCACTGCCATAAAAAAATCAAGCAATATACGTAGCCCGATTATTAATTCATTACCCTATTTAATATACCGCGTATATTCAGACCTATTTACATCTGGGTTCTTTTTCTTTGGGTTCCGTGTCTGTGTTCAAACGTTGGCGGTTACCATGTTAATCACTTGACCATATGCTGCTGCTCGATCATCGGCTGCTCTAAAAATTTCTTCAACGTTCAGGTTGGTCCAGTTTCTGATGTTACGTAACCCAGATAGCTTCTTTCGACCAATCCATCTACGCCCGTCGATTTTGCCCTGACTAATCAGGCGCAAAAGATGATATTTTGGACCCCTGATGATGTGACCGAAATATTCAAGCTTCCTCCGTTTAACAATGTTTAACAACCCTCGGTCTCTATCCAAGAGTGTAAGGACTTCTTCATTTGTTGTGTGCGTGGTCCATTTTATCTTTAGCAACTTTCTAAAGCACCACATCTCGAACGCCTCTATTTTATTCATCATGGCCACTGACAAGGTCCAGGTCTCGCATCCGTACAGACGAATTGACCATACATAGCATTCCAAGACACGCAGACGCGTTTTTAAAGACAAGTTGCAGTCAGTAAGTGTGGATCGCCATCTTCTGAAAGTGGTTCTAGTCAACTCAATACGGACTTTGATCTCTTCGTCCGAGTTAGTTTCGGAATTCAGCCAACTTCCCAGATATTTAAAGAGGGTAACTTCCTCGACTGTGTTATCTTCCAGAGTTAGCCTTACAGGGTCAATATTAATTTTACCTGTTTTCATCCACTTCGTTTTAGAGACATTTATTTTCAGTCCAAATTGATGGCATGTTTCATTTACTCGGCTGAGCAGGGTCTGTAAGTCCTCCACACTCTCCGCGAGCAGGACCGTATCATCTGCGTATCTAATATTATTTATGTTTTCACCATCTATTCTAACGCCCTCCGGTCGATGTTGAAGAGCCTCTTTGAATACCCATTCTGAGTACAAATTGAACAGCGTAGGCGAGAGGACACAGCCCTGTCTCACTCCACGTTTTATGTATATTTTATTCGTTGTTACCCTGTCAATTTTGATTCTAGCATACTGATTATAATATAAACTATGCAAGAGCATGATGTCTCTGCTATCGAGCCCAATACTCTGCAAACAATCAAACAAAATATCATGCCGAACACAGTCGAAGGCCTTCTGGAAGTCGATAAAGCACACATAGATGCTTTTCCTGAACGCGCAGCACTTTTTAGTGAGAACTCGGGTGCAGAGGAAATCCTCGCGCGTACCCAGACCGTTTCTGAAACCGAACTGTTCTTGCCTCAAATTATTTTCGCATAGTTTATATATGCGGTTTTGAATTATCTTTTAAAGAAACTCCAATCCATGGCTCATTAGGCTTATGACTCTATAGGCGTTGCATCTGCTTGGCTTGTTCTTCTTGGGAAGCGTTATGAACATGGATTCCAACCATTCTTCCGGTAGGCAACTGGATGACTATATTTTATTAAGAAATGAGGTCAAGATGCCCACGCCTTCATCATCCAATATTTTTAGTAATTCCATTGGGATCTCGTCTGGACCAGGCGTTTTGTTATTCTTGGCTTGGCGAATGGCTAGTTCTACCTCTGATCTCAATATGATTGGGCCTGTTTGATCAGCGGCCTGTGTGTCATGTGCTGGGCTCACATAGACACGATCTGGGTCATGAAAGAGATCTTTGATGTATTTTTCCCACTCTCTACAGCGGTCAGCAGTATCGGCTATTATTGCGCCATTAGAATCTTTCAGAGTATGTACGTTGGTTTTTTGTATATACCAGCATGTCGTTTCAGCTCCTTATGAAGGTTAAAATCATCTCGTATTCTGTGTAGACGTTTAATTTCAGTACATGATTCTAGAAGCCAGCCCTGGGTAAGAGACCTAAAAGATAAAATTAGATTCACCCATTTTATGCCCTTGTATTTCCAGCAAAAATATCGGGTAAAATAAACTTCTTGTTGAAATAAAAACAAATAAAATGTAAATAACCTTGCCCAACTCACACACGAGAAATAAATATTGTGTCCTATAACAATATGCCCCGACGTAGTAATTATGAATGTGTATATAAGGTATCAAATTTAATTTAGAATTAAGTCAGGGTTACTAATTAATGGAATGAGAACGAAATAGTCTAGCCTGAAACAAGTAAAGGCAATATTGCGGCCGCCGCAGCTCAACAGGCGAAAGCTTTCATTTATCGACCGTCAGCCGTCAGTATAACCCTGTTGTTATTAAGGTCACTATAGTTGTAGTCACGAAGCGAGAAAATACCAGCAGGGAAGTAATTGAGATCCTTAGCAAAATACTTGCGAAAATGTATACACGCTCCAGGATATTGTTCTAATAGAACACGTTAGAATAAGAAATTAATAACGACCATGCTACAAGTCACTTTCTTCGAATGAACCGGTAAGCTTTCATAGAACATGGGGGCTCTTAAAAATAACAATGCAGACACATATTTAACAATTTTTCATCTTCATCATTATGAGTAGAGGTGTTAAGACTAGCGATTTTAAGAGTTCCTAATTTGTATAAAACTCTTGAAGTATACTGCAAACGGTACATGGTGTCTAATTATTATGGTTGACTTTAACAGTATTTTCAATTTTAGTAAATATGAGGCAATATTGTTTTCGCGACCCTATGTTACTTTCTTTAGTACCAAAAGATAAAGA
>JAEQML010083166.1:0-10567 GCA_016904865.1 Pissodes strobi | reverse complement strand
ACGTCGAGTTACCTAACGATGACCAAGAACGATGATACCTCCTTTTTATATTTATATTTATATAACATGTATAGATAGATTATAGACACTCGGTAGAAACGGGAAAAGATTATTCATTAGACACAACTAATACATATAAGACGCTCTATTTTGTGATTCCTATTTTTGATTGTTTATTGTTTGGCAGTTATTATTGCAATATATATTCGTTGTGTTGAATCTCAGTGTTTGACTATAAAATCGGTGAATAGCCGACATTAAGTGATACCAGGGGTTTTCCTGCATATCTCTCCTTTGTAAAGTAGGCAATAAGCTTTTATATGAAATGAACGCCGATTACACCTATTACACCTTTTTTTATACAGTGGAGAAACGGCCAACCAGGGGTCGATTGCGCATGTCAGTACTGGTTGCCGGCTGCATTTAGAAACTTTCTTAAAACTAGCAGGAAGCGAATTAGAAAGAAAACTCACAACTTCAAAAGCAAAAATGCAGTATCTTTATTGCCAACTTAAAATATAAATCATGGCTTTTATTAAATGCCCTAATGAAATGAAATGGAACCTATGCTGTCCTAATATCTCAACTAAAGTATTATCGTGAGTGTCCTGGTGCTAATCCAACCTATCCAAACCACCGTCTAAAGATATTGTAATAAGTCCGCTCACTCGAGCGTGCCGCGGAAAATTTCCCTCCTGCCTGCGCCAATCCCTCACCCATCGGCATTGACATTGTCATGTGTCAATGTCACGGCTTAGCCGTGACTCAGTTTTCGCAAGTACTTCCGCGATCGGACGGTGTGAATTTATTTTTACGGAATAGTTTTCGCACGATTTACGCTATACGCTATTTAAAAAATATATATGGTTAAGATGGCTAAGGGTAGTTTTTCTTATTGTACTGTTGATGACTGTTATGTAACTACACGTAATCTCTCCTTTTTTCTCTCTTATGGAATTGGTAAAGAATTATTCAATTTTTATGAGACGAAGTGAATGAAGCTAACTGAAAGTTGATTCGATGACTAACCCAAACCAACAAAATCTATTAAAATTGATTATAACGGATCGGAACCGGTTCAAATGACTAAAATAAGTAAGGCTAAATGAAACTAACCGTAAGTTGATTGGATGACTAACCCAAACTAACCAAATATATTAAAATTTGTTATAGCGTATCGGAACCGTATCAAATGACTAAAATAAGTTAAGACTATGTGAAACTAACCGAAAGTTAATTAGACGACTAACCAAAACAAACCAAATGTATTAAAATTGATTATAACGTATCGGAACCGGTTCAATGTCTCAAATAAGTTGAGACTAAGTGAAACTAACCGAAAGTTGATTCGACGACTAACCCAAACTAACCGAGTCTATTAAAATTGATTTTAAACTAGCGGTTGAATTCACTAAAATAAGTCGAGACAAAGTGAAACTAACTGAAAGTTGATTCGGGGACTAACCCAAATTAACCAAAACTATTAAAATTGATTATAACGTATCGGAACCGGTTCAACTATCTAAAATAAATTGAGACTAAGCGAAATTAACCGAAAGTTGATTCGATGAACCTAACCGAAAGTTGATTCGACGACTAACCCAATCTAACCAAATCTATTAAAATTGATTGAAATCTACCGGAACCGGTTGAAATGACTAAAATAAGTTGAGACAAAGTGTAACTATCTGAAAGTTGATTAGACGACAAAACTAACCAAATGTATTAAAATTGATTATAACATATTGGAACCGGTTCAAATGTCTCAAGTGAGTTAAGACTAAGTGAAACTAACCGGAGATTGATTCGATGACTAACCCAAACTAACCAAATCTATTAAATTTGATTATAACCTAGCGGAACCGGTTGAATTCACTAAAATAAGTCGAGACAAAGTGAAACTAACTGAAAGTTGATTCGGCGACTAACCCAAACTAACCAAATCTATTAAAATTGATTAAAACGTATCAGAACCGGTTCAAATATCTAAGATAAGTTGAGACTAAGTGAAGTTAACCGAAAGTTGATTCGACGACTAACCCAAACTAATTGAATCTATTAAAATTGATTATAAACTAGCGGAACCGGTTGAATTCACTAAAATGAGTCGAGACAAAGTGAAACTAACTGAAAGTTGATTTGGGGACTAACCCAAATTAAGCAAATCTATTAAAATTGATTATAACGTATCGGAACCGGTTCAACTGTCTAAAATAAATTGAGACTAAGCGAAATTAACCGAAAGTTGATTCGACGGCTAACCCAATCTAACCAAATCTATTAAAATTGATTATAACCTATCGGAACCGGTTAATATGACTGAAATGAGTTGAGACAAAGTGATACTAACTGAAAGCTGATTCGGCGACTAACCCAAACTAACCAAATCTATTAAAATTAGATATAGCATATCGGATCCTGATCAAATGACTAAAACAAGTCGAGACAAAGTGAACCTAACCGAAAGTTGATTCGACGACTAACCCAATCTAACCAAATCTATTAAAATTGATTGAAACCTACCGGAACCGATTGAAATGACTAAAATAAGTTGAGACACAGTGAAACTATCTGAAAGTTGATTAGACGACTAACCAAAACTAACCAAATTTATTAAAATTGATTATAACATATCGGAACCGGTTCAAATGTCTCAAGTGAGTTAAGACTAAGTGAAACTAACTGAAAGTTGATTCGACGACTAACCCAAACTAACCAAATCTATTCAAAGTGATTAAAACGTATCAGAACCGGTTCAAATGTCTAAAATAAGTTGAGACTAAGTGAAGTTAACCGAAAGTTGATTCGACGACTAACCCAATCTAACCAAATCAATTAAAATTGATTATAACCTATGGGAAACGGTTCATATGACTAAAATGAGTTGAGACAAAGTGAAACTAACTGAAAGTTGATTCGGCGACTAACCCAAACTAACCAAATCTATTAAAATTGATTGTAACCTACCGGAACCTGTTGAAATGACTGAAATAAGTTAAGACAAAGTGAAACTACCTGAAAGTTGATTAGAGGACTAACCAAAACTAACCAAATGTATTAAAATTGATTGTAACGTATCGGAACCGGTTTAAATGACTTAAGTAAGTTGAGACTAAGTGAAACTAACCAGAAGTTGATTCGATGACTAACCCAAACTAACTAAATCTATTAAATTTGATAATAACCTTGCGGAACCGGTTGAATTCACTAAAAAAGGTCGAGACAAAGTGAAACTAACTGAAAGTTGATTCAGCGACTAACCCATACTACCCAAATCTATAAATATTGGTTATAGCATACCATAAAACTAAGCAAATGTATAAAAATTGATTATAAAAACGTATCGAAACCGGCTCATATAAATAAAATGAGTTGAAACTTGAGAAGTATTTACTTCAATCACGTGTTCTTTGTTACTCGCTACGCGCGCGTCAGTCATATTAAGCAAACATAATCGATACTAACTTTAATGAATCAAACAAGCACATTGAGACGGGGGCGCTACACGCTTGACCAACCCTGCCTAACACTAAACTAAAATTAACCCCAACTAACAAATATAACCAAAAAAATAAAAATAAAACATGTCACCGACGGGAATTAAACCCGGGCCGTAGTATCACAAGCACAAAAGCTGATCCCTATACGCATCTGCGCATGATTGCAAATAGTTATACCGCAGACGCTAGACGCTTGTATAGAAACGCAAGGAATATAAGGAAATAAAATACCTATAGTCAGCAAGAGAAATAAACATGCTCCTCAAATCCCCTTTTCGACCTTTTATATAGAGCAATGAATAATATCAATTCTTATCAGCTTAATATCACTATCGCTTTGCCTAGCTTTAATAACTTATATAAAATAATAATTTCAGGAATAATAGATAATGTATAGATATATATTTTAAATTCAGCACAACACAACTATTGACTAACATAAAATTGTCAAACTGAGAAATGTACCATTTTAATTTAAAACCATATAGAATTAAAGAATAAATCTGGCAACACAGCCTTGTCTACAAACCTCTCATGCGCCGTCTGCGTTATTTCAATAAAAACAAAACAATACATTGAAAGTCGGCAGAGAAAAGTAGAGGCAATTACAGCAGATTTGTACACAAGTTTTTAATGATTTTTTATTAAAAAAAGTCACGAGTAGCACAGTATACGTGATAGAAGTGACTACTTCGTTAGCGAGTCTCAACTTATTTTACTTTTTTGAGCCGGTTCCGGTACTTTATAATAAATTTTAATGGATTTGGTTAGTGTTGGTTAGTCGTCTAATCAATTTTCAATTAGTTTCACTTAGTCCCAACTTATTTTAGTCATTTGAGTCGGTTCCGATACATTATAATCAACTTGAATAGATTTGATTAGTTGTCTAATCAACTTTCGGTTAATTTCACTTAGTCTCAATTTATTTTAGTCATTTGAGTCGGTTCCGATACGTTATAATCAATTTAAATAGATTTGGTTAGTTTGGGTTAGTCTCAACTTATTTTAGTCATTTAATGCGGTTCCGATACACTATAATCAATTTTAATAGATTTGGTTACTTGGGGTTAGTCGCGGAATCAACTTTCAGTTAGTTTCACTTAGTCTCGCCTTATTATAGACATTTGAACGATACGTTATAATCAATTTTAATACATTTAGTTAGTCGTCTAATCAACATTCGGTTATTTTGTCTCAACTTATTTTAGTCATTTGATCAGGTTTCACAATGCTCTAACCAATTTTATTAGATCTGGTTAGTTTGGGTTGCCGAAGCAACTTTCAGTTAGTTTCACTTTGTCTCAACTTATTCTAGTCACTTGAGGCGGTTCCGATCGTTATAATCAATTTTAATAGATTTGGTTATTTTGGGTTAGTCATCGAATCAACTTCCGGTTAGTTTAACTTAATCTCAACTTATTTTAGGCATTTGAACCGGTTCCGATACGATGTAATCAATTTTAATACATTTGGTTAGATGGTTAGTTTTGGTTAGTCGTCTAATGAACTTTCGATTAGTTTCACTTAGTCTCAACTTATTTTAATTATTTGAGTCGGTTCCGATACGTTATAATCAATTTTAATAGATTTGGCTAATTTGGGTTAGTCGTCGAATCAACTTTCGGTTAGTTTCACTTAATCTCACTTATTTTAATCATTTGAACCGGTTCCGATATGTTATAATCTAAGATTTGGTTAGTTTGGGTGAGTCGCCGAATCAGCTTTCGGTTAGTTTCACTTAGTCTCAACTCGTTTTAGTCATTTGAAGCAGTTCCGATGCGTCATAATCAATTTTAATAGATTTGGGTTAGTCGTCCAGTCAACTTTCAGTTAGTTTCACTTCGTCTCATAAAAATTGATTAATCCTTTACCGATTCCATAAAAGAGAAAGAGGGAGAGAGAGAGTCATATGCATAATCTCTCTTGCGAGACGAAAATTCCAAAACGTGTCGTTACCATGCATGGCTTTGAAAAATCACTTTCATGAATCCAAAAAATATCAAAATAGCGTAAAATTTGTGGATTTCTAATATTTACCTTTGCCAAAATTATGTATATAAGTTGAGTTATATATGAGTATAAGTGACTTTGATCGCTGTTTTAGCCACTAATTAAGAATAAAAAAAACCCTAGATGGAAAACACTTTTAATGCTTGTGTTAAGTTATGGGTGTGGCACAGGTTAGTTGGTGTTTTCATTTTTTTTTAAGACGACATCCACTGTGACAACGCATTTGTCATATTAATAACAAAATGCAATAAAATATTGATACCTATCGACAGCCGAAAATATCCGGTTAAAATTATTCCATTGCCGCTATTTTCCTGTTATATTTTGTAACTTGTGTTCGTAATTAAACAATTCAAGTTGTACCTACTAGTATTTTTATCCATATCGTAGATAATATTTCGTTTATTATTTACTTATTTATTATAATACTAAGTAACTATTACAAAGTAGTATCATTAATGAGCTATAAATGAGGCAGAGAATGTCAATAGTTGTTCATAACAAATAAATAATCCAAACATTAATACGTAATCATATTCATATCATTTATTCATAATAGAACGCTCCCCGTATAAAAATAATCGAGCGGCAGTTCATATTGATCGTACACAGTAGCTGTACCATTCGTTTACTGTATAGCGGCCGAGTGTGTTCAAGGTCAACGGCAGTATTTTCCACGACATGCTGGAGTGAGCGGACTTATTAGAATATCTATAGACGGTGTCCAAACTTAATAAGTGTTACTCGTATGAGAATTACACTACCCTAAAGTATCGACTAAATAACCCAAATAAAGTATTACCAGTGGGGGGAGGGCAGGGCATGGTATGCGAAACGTGGCGGTAAGAAATCTGCTTAAAGAATGGAAATAACGCCGCGGTATCCAATGGTAAGAAGCGGTACTGCACGAGCGGCGAAGCTAATTTGATCACGGTCTACGCAAGTCCAATTACCAGGTACTCGTCTTCTCAACGGTCCAACAGCGGTACAAAATAGCACCTCCTGACATTCGTGGATATACGCGGTCTGATGAAGAAAAGATTTGCGGAAACATGAAACGATGGCGGTAAGGATTGAACGATAACAGTATTATCGGATGAGAGCAGTACAATGGATACGGTGCGACAGTAGTAAATGACCTGACGAGGCTTCCTGCACTGATGTAATACAATTCCCGGAATGTGCGCGGATACGTCACTGATTTCCGGTCGTACTTCGCTACTACGATAAGAAACGGTGGTAGGTAGGTTACGTGTGTATGAGAGAGAGAGAGAAAGACTTGAGATGAGACTGGTCGTAAACATGCCAAGCACCCGCCTCAGAAAAAGAGAGAGGAAAAGAGGAACTGGTCGTAAACGTACCAAGCACCAGCCATGCAGGAAGAGAGGAGATAGAACAGATAAGATTGGCCGTAAACGTTCCAAGCAGCAGCCTCGGAATGAGGGGAAACTAGAACAGGTCGTAAACGTACCAACCACCAGCCATGAAAGAAGGAGAGAGAGAGAGAGAGATAGAGAGAGAGTGTGTGTTTAGTGTGTGTAAGAGAGTGTTACCTACATTGCCCATGCAGTACCAGCAAAGGCGGATAAGGCAGGCGGCGGCGGAGATGGCGGTCGTCATGGCGGAGGCGCTCTGCAGGAAGCGGCGTGGATCCGGTCTCAGCTGGGCGGTTTACATTGGCGGTAGTAGCGGTAGAGGCGACGGTCCTCAGAGATCTGGTCTGATCGGCCGGCTGGCGTCTTCTTCTTCGAGAACCCGAGAGTGGATTCTGCACTGCCTGTTAAGCCCATTAGACTCTAGCGACAGCGGCGGACCTCGTTCCATCCCTCCCTAGCGCCCTCCCTCTCTTACGTTACGTTGACTTCCATGTGTTTGCGATGCAATCAGTTGTACGGAAGTCCGCAGATGGTCTAGGAGTGTGCATGGTTAGCCTTCAATTCGGCGGCTCGGGTTCGCCCAAGTTTTTTTTTATTTTTTTTGAAGTTATATTTCTAAACAGTTTTTTTTCCTTGATTTTGGGTATGTCTGGGGTTAGTTTTGGTTAGCACTTGGTTAGTTTCCTTTTCTTGAGTCCCCGTAGCGAGCAACACGAGCGGAGGGCCATGCGAAAAGTGACATAACGTGCCCGTACTTTGTCAGCACTTTCTACGATATATTTTGCTTTATTTAACTAAAAACCTGGATGTATTTAACAAAAGCCGTATTATAGTGGATATACTGCAGCTTGCATGTGTCTCCGCGAATACATTTCACCGCATTCAATAGTCAACGTAAGAGAAGAATGGCGCTAGGGAGGGCCGGATGGAGAGATGGAACGAGGCCGCCGCTGTCGCTAGAGTCTAGGGTTAAGTCCGATACGGCCCGGTTTTGTTAACTCTGTGCGTGGTGGGAATCGCGTCAAGGCTGGCCGTTAGGTGGGACCTAGCGCACGGTCAATAAGTGACCGTGGACCCAGCGTGGACAATTCACGACGAGTGGCGCGGCGTTCTACCGGTACCGCCCGAGAACTGCAAAAAATTTAAAAACCGATTTCCCGGCTTTTCGTGACGGAATATTTTATAGAACTGGCTTTAGAGTATTTAGATTAGATTTTACGAAAAAGAATGATGTCAATAGCCCGTAAAATAAGAAAATTAAAATCGAAAGTGCGTACCATGCCCAAAAAATATAGTAAATTCGTTACACACCCTATTATGAAACTATTTTACCTAGACGCCATGAGCAAAGACCTTTTTCCTACATCTAGGCAGTTGTTTCATTCCTCTTGTTCGGTACTGAAATGTAACCCAAGTTATACAGAAATGAGCGTAGGTCAAACCACTTTCCGTTTCACAATACTAATTGAGATTTCAAATTTAAGGGAGCCCACAATTTAAAGGAGCATTTTTCTATTAATTCATTGACTACAATATGTTGAAGTAATTTCCATTATGACCTAGTTCGCCAGACAATAAGTTGTGACGTAATAACTAATTAGCATCACTAACACTTATCACGCTGTTATTTAGTTTTTATCTGACTCTCTCCCAGGCTTAAGTTCAATCTGGTACGATGGAAAGATAAATTCTACATACCCCAATAAATAAAATACACATTGGTACTAGCACTGAGTTTCAATGAGTGTTCAAGAATGTGCTTCAGGGATGTTCTGAACACAGGTACCATAATCACTATGTATTACAGCTGAACTTACTCTTTAGGTCTTAATGCTAATCGGTAACCCGCAATCCAAGCCATAATACCTTAAGTACACCTTTCCCCACGACTGGTGACGAATTTCCAACAGTTTCCTTTTACAGCATGTAGTACTTTTCCGGGCCCGAATCGGAAAATGATACCGCTTTCTATGATACGTAGACTTTTTCTTAACTACTTTTCTACTTTCCCCAGGCCTCTGCTACTCAGAGGCACATTTCACGAGTTTGTCATTACTGATTAACCATTTGGAGAACATTCGTGACTGATAAATTTAGACTAATTTTTGGAAGTTCCCGGTCGAGCAGCGTAACGAGTTATTGAGCGTGTAGAATATTTCTGAGCTAACTTTTCCGAGTTCCCATATTTTTGGGCAGCGTAACGTGTTATCTGAAGTGAAGATTTTTATCTGACTAACTCTTTCCCAAAGATTTTTAGCTTTTTATACCATCTTTCAGGCTCGCTACTTGCTTTTTTTTTCACGAAAAATCTGGAATCGGCGCATAGCCCAGCTATTAAAATGTTTTTACTAAGAACACTTAAAATTCCTATTTTAATCTTGTAATTAGCGCTTTAACATGATTTGCAAATTCCAACCTCGCTCTTAGTACCATTGCCTTTTCCAAATTAGGATAATTAAAACTGGTTGGTGATAGTTCTTGTAGTTAAGTCATCTAATTACGCGCTATATATTGCAGTCGAAACAAAAATAAGTCAGCTGTGGTGCAAGTCTGACTTCTGGTCTTGTGAAGTTAAATAATGCAATTTATCTGGATTATATTCCAATAGTAAGTTATATTATTTTAGTAAGGCATTTGATAGGTAGGTACTATTATTGCACATTTCCTGAATTTTCCTTTGGCAAAATAGTTTAACTTTAGACGCGATCCAGGCATTATTTCTTAAAACTTGAATTTCAATTTAATTTTTTAACTAAAACTATTGGTTTACTTAGATGTTCTCTCTTGGCGGCCTATTACAAACTGGAGTTATTTTTGAATCAATTTGCAAGAATTATGACATAATTTGTTGAAACAATTTAACCAGAATCAGTTACAAACTCCGGTTCATCACATATATCATATTTTGTTCACCTTCTGAATACCGTCGAGGCACTTTACACAATAAAAACAAGAAAAAGGAAATAAAACCTGACGTGTCTTTTGACAATAGTATATTATTTTATATGGAGGAAAAGTAACTTTTCCTCCAAATAAAATATGCTGTTTTTTCTTCAAATGTTGACAAATTAATGCAAAAACGTCTCTTTTTAATAGTAATAATAATTATTATTAAAGATAAGTGGGTTCGCAAGGCGGCTTAGACCGGTGCGGTGTCGGTGAATAGGCTCAGTTTGTTGCTACAGTAATGTCACATAAAGCTGTCAGTGGACACCGTCAACAATAATTATTTTTTTAAAATTCCGTCTTGGATTGCGTTTTAATTCCGTATTGATAAGCAGTTATTGAGTAAGTTCGATTAAATAATAACCAATTTGTTCCTAAATTAGTGATTTTTAGAAATGCAGTCACAAATTGAGTGATAAATACAAATTTTAGTTTAATAACTCTTGTTGACGCTTATTTTGATGTTTGTTTGTATTGTATCTATGTTGATATGACAACACTTTTACCTCCGCCGGCGGAAAAGTGAGAAGTAAAGCTCCGGCGGAGGAAAAACGAAACTTCACTGCCGCCTACACAGTCGAGTAATGATGGATTTACTGACGTTTGAAGAAAATAGTATATTATTTTATATGGAGGAAAAATGATACTTTTCATGGCGCGCTCGTGTTTAACAGCCGAACGGAGTGAAGCTGGTAATAGAGAGCAAGCCATGAAAAGTAACTTTTCCTCCAAATA
>JAEQML010083163.1:0-10569 GCA_016904865.1 Pissodes strobi | reverse complement strand
CGTCTTGTGATACTTTTGGTGTAATTTATATTGTAAAAATGTTGTAATCGTTTAATAAATGAATAAATTATTTAATAATTTCTTGATTGGTTGTATAATTGTAATCAATCGGAGTTAAGCACTGATTTGAGTTAAATTGTTTCCACAATTTTTTTCATAGGTCTTATAAATCGAATCAAAAAAGAAATTAAGTCTCGAACTAGATCGCCAATAGAATTCCAATTTTTATTTAAAATTAAATATAATTCAAGTTTCAAGAAATAATGCCCGAACCGCGTCTAAGGTTAAATTATTTTCTCTAAGGAAAATTCAGTAAAGGGTACAACAATAGCACCTATCATATGCCTTATTAAAATAAAATAACTTACTATTGGAATATACTACAAATGAACGGCGTTGTGCTTAACTTCACCGGAACCGAAATAAGACTCGAAGTGGTCGACTCTTTTTTTTCTTCGACTGCATTATAACACGAAATTAGATGGACTAAGTACAAGAACTACCACCCACTAGTTCCACGCTTTACAAACTTTGCTCTAAAAAAAACCTTGGTCGGGGGGTGTTTCTATTAAGAATATTTAGCGAGCAAACCCAGGTCGTAAGAGATAATCGCACTAAACAAAAAAATATATACAGTGTGTCCAAAAAAGTATGCAACACATGGGAAACTTCTTTACCATTAATTTCTCAGAAAATTTTATTCTTGATAAAAGTTGGTGCTTGCCCTAAAACAATAAATGAGCATTTCAAAATTTACGTACTGCTTTTAGTGCAGGAGCAAATGTCATTTTTCCGAAATTGCGTCAAGAGTAAAGTACCTTAACTTATAAAGATACAGCAAGATCTTATAAGGAAAAGTTCTTCCAAATTAAAAAAATACTCTAAATATGAAATTTGAGTCAAGTATATCAACTTTTAATTTTTATTTCTTTTTCTCTATTTTTTCTCGAACGTTACGCCACTGGTAAAAGCTTTGTTCTTTTGTTATTAGTATACTTGCCAAGTAACTTGAAAATTTATTTAAGATAGAAATTAGTTACATAGTTGCATAATGTTGCAGTTTTTCCAGAGATAATAGCCAGTTTAGGTATCAGTGTTTTGCAAACACGTTTAAACTCTTTTGGTTCAAAATTTTTTCTGATCAAAATCATGAATAGACCCACCTCTTTTCATTTCATGTAAAACAACTAATAATTTATTTATCTTTTGCACCCGATGAGTAAAATATGCCCAAGTATCCTAAATAGCCATATAAAATATTTGGTCTTGAAGAGTAGGCCGTGCATTTGGAATAAAAACAAATAAATAGTAATAATTTTACTTCAATCTGAATATGAAATTAATTATTATTGAGTCAGTCATTCCAATTGTATTTCGTAATTATTGTGGACAATTATTTTGGACCAAAAGTTTTTAAATGTGTTTGCAACACACTGATATCTAAACTGGCTTTTATCTCTGGAAAAACTGAAACATTATGTGTAGCTACTTTCTATCTTAAATAAATTTTGAAGTTGCTTGGCAAGTATACTAATATCAAAAGAACAAAACATTCACCAGTAACGTAGTAACGTTTAAGAAAAAAATCGAAAAAAAAAGAGAAATTAAAAGTTGATGTACTTAACTCAAATTTCATATTTAGATTATTTTTTTATTTTGGAAGAACTTTTCCTTATAAGATTTTGCTGTATCTTTATAAGTTAAGGTACTTTATCCTTGACGTGATTCCGGGAAATGACATTTGCTCCCGCACTAAAAGCCGTACTTGAATTCCGAAATACTCGTTTATTGTTTTACGGCCAGCACCAACTTTTATCAAGAATAAAGTTTTCTGACAAACCAATAATAGAGAAGTTTTCCATATGTTGCATACTTTCTTGGACACAGTGTATATATCATTTCAGAAAGCCCATACACTAAAATCCAACGAAAATTATTGAAAATATTATATACTACTTCTGAAATAAACTTGAGAATAATTTTTGTATCTTACCTTACTCCAATAACAGGACTAGCCTCATTTCCACTAATAATGAATAATGGAAATAGTATGGAAAATACACAGCCACTAAAAAATTAAAATAGTATTAATACATTTTGTAACACATAAAATTAAGATATTGACCGAGAAGTTTGAATCACAAAAAATTATCCTTGTCAATGACATAAATAAGAACCGTTAAAACATAGTCTTTCTAATCTTTCTTTTCTTGCTGGCAGTTCAGAACTAGAAATACATTGGGCTGTTGTGGCTCCGACATACATGTACAAGAATTCATGGTAGTGGGGATGTTTAATTTCAATGGTTTACAAAACAACTCAAGGGCTGTATGTGTTTTAAATGCGTAAAAATGACTAATAAAGGACTTTTGAAGTTATTTTATTTCCATGATCTTATTAGTTATTTGTATGTGTAATAGATTCGAAAGTCCCTGTATATTTATTTGCCTTAATCCCTTATATTGTTCTACCTTGTTTAGTATTGTAACATAGTCATAGAAGAGTGACTTATATATATACACGAAATAGAACTTTTACTGGATTTATCTCCTCCACTTTTTGTTTTAATTCATGACTACACCGCTGTGCGCTAGCATCGCCGTTTTTCTGGCGTTTTTTTTCGACGTCCGTCACAAAAGTCATGTCAGTCATGTCAAATTATTATTGCATTTAATGGATTGAGTTTGTTTTTCGAATTAATTTTGCACTGGTGAAATATGTTTTAATGTTGTGTTGCTTCCTGTAACTGACTTGTACGATGTTAGGATTTCCATATTTGGATGAATCGGTAAGTACTTATCAGTCCTACCACAGACCACTTTTGTGTTATAAGTAATTACCTTTTATGCATGCAAAATCCCAATAGAGTTTAGGCTAGGTAAAGGTAGCCCAGATTGATTTAAATGCGGGTGCAATAAATCCAATTTTACAAAAAGCCTGTGTTTGAAGTTAAATACCCATCTAGTAAAATTACCTCATTTTAGTGTGAATGAGTAAACACTTAAAACCCTCTATGTTGGGGTTTGGAACCTTCGGCAACATGCACTAAAACGGAGTTTTATCCACAATAACGAAACAGAATTATTGCACTCGACGCGCGTTTCGCTAACCATGTTAGCATCATCAGGAGATGCTTAAAACTAATAACAGTTAAAACATTTGTTGTTGGGCCTCATTTCTTATATTAAAATTCAATTTTTATGCTTTGATACCATGTTAATCGAATTTCAATTATTGTTTTTCAAAGTAGGTAGGTGCCTAATCTTTAATAAATAAACATTAGATTTGGTCAAAGCGAGATTACAGATTAGTTATTTTGGTAATTTTTAAGATGACGTGCCAGACCGATTTTGCCGTTTTTTCCTCAGAAACACATAAATTGAGTGCTTTTACCTCATTTTTAGACGTTTTTTATTTGCGGAAACCTAATAGTAGTCAACTGTCTTGCGAGAGAATGGGGTGAGTAGGGGTGCTACGTAGGGTAAAAAGTGTATAAAAAAATATATTGAATTTGCAAAGACGAATTTTGTCAAAAATATGTGTTGCTTCTATAAATATTCCAGTGACATAACAAGGTTAAGGAAAAAAGCCCCACTATCCCATTGATTAATTTTTTTATCATTCTACTAATATTTCACTTCGCGCATGGCCCTCCACTCGCTTCGCTCGCTCCTGGGGCGCAACCAAATAAAACTGACCCAAGGCGTGCCCAAAAAGAGAAAAAGAAACTGAATTGATACTGTCAGAAATTTTAGTCTTTTGCACACATGAAACTCTATTTTATTTTTTTGACACAAAAGTATGAGTTTCCGCAAAGCAGAATGTAATGTACTACACTTCTATAGGTCAATTGCATATTTAGGTAACATCAAAATTTAAAAACTTATCTGACACATCATCTAAAAAAGGACCGTGATTTTACCAAAAGGTCAATATTTCACATTCCTGTGTTATCAATGTTATTTTATTACTTATTTACTTTTTGAAATCCTTGACTAACCTCTCAAACCACTGTACTGCCTACTGTTTAAACCATTGACGTATAAACTCTCTTCAATAATGGCATTTTACCATTTTAAATACTATTTACCTGTTACAGATATTTAGGATCTGGATTTCTCGAATAGGAAATGAGAAATTAGAATAGCTACCTCGAGAACAAGTGTATAAGAAGTTCTTTTTCTATAACCATTGGAAAATAAACAACTTTCGTCACATTTTACCTGAGCCGAAAGCATCATATGTGTGCCTACTTCTGTAGTTTGGTCGATTCCTTCCGAATCGTCCTGTAGTTATTGAAGTCTGTTTTTTATTAATCTTTGACATGCGCCTAAATTCTAAGTTAAAGGTTGGCCATGTTATGGAAAAGGTCTAGCAGCAGAGACAAATGTCTCTGATAGCAGATGAAAATTCACCTTTGGTGGAAAGTCATCCGCATCTCGAACCAATAATTTCATACAAATTCCGCCATGCTATCGGGAAAAATGTATATATGCAAAAGTCCAGTAAGAATTTTTATGAAATACATTGGTGAAACTGGCCATAGTTAAGTATATCATAGCAGAATATTTCATTTTGTGAGTTAGGCATTAAAGTTGTCTCTGATAGCAGATGAAAATTCACCTTTGGTGGAAAGTCATCCGCATCTCGAACCAATAATTACATACAAAGTTACTCAAAATAGCAAATTCAGAAACTTTCGGAGCACTGCTCTATTTCAAAACCATTAAAATTTCAAACCAGTCATCATTTGAATGTCCCGCCAAAGATTAGTTCAATGACTACACCGCTATGGCAGCACAGTCGCAAAAGCCACTGGCAGATACAATAGAAGTGAGTGTTCTATTTCGTGTATATATAAATCACTTTTCTATGAACATAGTCGATGTCATCTATTATTTGTCAACTTTTCTATGTGTATTTCTTGCTAATTAAAGCCTTATATCAAAAGGTCTATAAGTTACTACAACTTAATTAGCAAATATAGATAAATTCCTAAAGCTCGACAGATTCGACGCTGATCCAAACTCTTCCAAAGCGCAGGCAGAATGGACCCACTGAAAGACAACCTTTAATAACTTTGTATCAACTGTTGAGAAAATCAATGATCCGGAAAAACTTAAACGTTAGATAAATCATGTAAGTTATAACAACTATGAATATATCGCCGAATGTTTGACATACTCAGATGCAATTAAAACTATTGATACAATTTTTGTCAAACCTAGAAATGAAATATTTGCTAGACACTGTCTCACTTCTAGAAAGCAACAACCTGGTGAAACGATAGATCAGTACATACAAATCCTGAAACAACTAAGTAAGGACTGCAATTTTTTAGCTGTCACGGCCGATGAAAACCGAAATAAGCAGAAGCAAATAAGAGACTCATTTACTAGTGGATTAAGTTCCTGCCATATTAGACAACGTCTACTCGAAAATCACTCTTTAAAACTGCAAGACGCCGTAAACCAAGCTTTGTCCTTGGAGTTGGTCGAAAAGCATACAGATGCCTACACTATGTCTTCAAATTTTCTCAATTCAGTATCTTCAACAAGTAAACAAACCATAGAACAACGGCAACATGAAGCTCACTTTACTGCTGCAGCCACAAAAGTATATAGGTGTTATTTTTGTGGAAGTAATAAAAAGTACCTGCGCAATTTGGGTCCTGCTAGGAATGCGATGTACAGCGATTGTGGAAGACAGGGACACTTTTCAAAGGTATGTCAAAGTAAAAGCAAATTAAAAGCATTCTCGCTTCACTCATTTCATCAAGTTCAGAAACTTATATTTCTAAAAGCTTCTTATCATCTGTATCTATACCTGTATTTCCAAGTACTGGATACATATCCATGGCCTCTACTACCTTACAATCTCCTATATCAGGCCACTGTTTTGTCGATTTGGAACTAAACCATCATAAATATGCAAATCTTCAATTGACAGTTCTTTTAGACTTATATGCCGATGCTATAATAAAACATGATATACTCGACAAGATTCCAATCTAAAAGTTCATTTTCAAATTTGTCAGCAGACTGCAGGCCAATTGCTACCAAATCTCGAAAATTCTCCCACGAAGATGCAAAATTTATTTTAAGTGAAATTAAAACCCTTCTATTGAATGGAATTATAGAAGAAAGTAACTCTATGGAGTGCATAAGTTTTGATAACGAAAAATTAAAACCATAAGAAGAGGATGGTGGTCGACTACTCACAAACTATCAACAAATTCACGTATTTAGATGCGTATCCTCTTCCAAATATTGAAGATGGCTAAATTCGATATTTTTAGTACCATAGATCATCTTCAAAGTGCATACCATCAAGTCCCTATACGTGAAGACGAAATACTTTACACCGCTTTTGAAGCCGATGGTAAGTTATACCAGTTTAAAAGAATACCTTTTGGCGTAACTAATGGGGTCGCTTGTTTTCAACGCGTGATTGATTATATCATAAAATCTGAGGGTCTTAAAGGAATATATGCCTATTTGGATGACATAAGCGGTTGTGGGCGGAATCAACATGAACACGACAAAAATCTTCAAACTTTCTTATCCATAGTAAAGAAATGCTATTAACGAAAGGAAGAGCTCTTATTCTGTGAAATCCATTCAGCTTCTTGGGTATCTAATTGGAGGCAAAATATTAAAACCAGATCCTGACAGACTTGAACCTGTGCTAAAACTTCCACTTCCACATCCTCATTAAGAAGAGCGGTTAGTACGTTTGCTCATAATTCTAAATGGATCCCTTCTTTTTCTGAAAAAAATCACCGACTAGTTTCCTGTAAAAGATTCCCTTTGCCCGTACCCGTAATTGAAGGCTTCGAGAGGCTTAAACGTGATATTGCCAGATCTGCTGTTACGTCCATTCTATTGCTGCTTCTTTAAGCCAAGATGGGAGACCTGTAGCGTTTTTCTCCAGAACGTTAAGTCAAAGTGAAAGAGATCATTCATCCGTCGAGAAAGAAGCGTATGCTATAGTCGAATCCCTCAAAAAGTGCCGTCATTTTTTAATTGGACGTCATTTTCAACTTATCACTGACCAAAAATCTGTTTCGATTATGTTTAATGCAAGGCATAGCAGCAAAATCAAAAATGAAAAGATTCTTAGTTGGCGTTTGGAGCTTTCTCGATATAGCTAAGATATAACATATTGCCCTGGCAGTTACAACAGTGTTGCTGACACTTTTTCACGAGTTTGTGGAACCAGCAGAGAGAAAACACTGTACGATTTACATCAAGCATTATGTCATCCTGTGGTCACGAGAATGATACATTGGATCCGATCTAAAAATATGGCGTGTTCAGTATAGAAGATGTGAGGTTAATGACTGCAAAAGCTAAAGTTTGTTAAACATAATGGAACTCTTATAACAGCAACTTCTTCTTTTGAAAGAATAAGTCTAGATTTTAAAGACCCACTTCCCTCTTCGACACAAAACGATATATTTTAACTATCACTGATGAATTTTCTCGTTTTCCTTTTGCCTATCATTGCCCGATATGTCGGCAAACACAGTAATACTGTGTTTAAATAATTTGTTTTCTATATTTGGGATGTACATTCTGATCAAGGATCATAATTTATGTCCTATGAATCAAAATAATTTTTATACTCTAGAGGGATAGGCTCCAGTGCATCTACACCGTATAATCCTCACGGAAATGGGCTGAACGATTTAATGGTATAATTTGTCAAACTCTTTCTCTTGCTTTGAAATCAAGAGATCTGAAAATACAACAATGGGAAGAATTCCTAGCAGTCGCTCTTCATTCAACCCGTTCTCTATTGTGCACCGCTACTAATTCTACTCCTCATGAACGCATGTTTCTTCATGCAAGAAAATCCACAAATGCGACAGCTATTCCATCTTGGCTTACAACTCCGGGAAACAAGATCTTCATGAAAAAGAATGTTCGGAATTCCAAGTACGACCCTCTCGTTGAAGCCTCTACCAAGTCCTTCTCGGACCTGGTAGAGGCAAACCCCGAGTATGCCTTGGTTCGACAGTCAGATGGTCGAGAATTAAACGTTTCCTTAAAGCACTTAGCTCTCAGTGGAGATAAAACTCTATTAGAAAATCGACCTGGAGGAACTCTAGTATCTAAAGCCTGAGACATTTCCGAGTTTCCATTATTTGAACATGCGGACCCTACTCCACTACCGCAATTACATTCGGATGAAGAGCCGTCAAACTCCGAACTTTCATGCGACTCCAAAGTATTTATTGATTCTGTAGTCAATAATTATCAAGAGAGTCCGTATCCAAAGCTTAAAGAATAAAAGGCAGATAAAATAAATCCTAGTAGATTAAGAATTAGTTACTTAGAAGATTACGTTCAAAAATTAAGCTAGGGAGAATGTAATAGATTCGAAAGTCCCTGTATATTTATTTACCTTAATCCCTTATTTGTCTGCTTTTTTTTGCCTTGGTCTGCTTCATCGACTATCAGAAAGCTTTTGAAATGGTTTAAGGGAAAAAAATTAGGAAGTATTAAATAGCGGATTGTAACTGCCAGTAAACAAGGTGTTGACATCGGCTCCGATAAATTTATTAAATTGTGTAGTTTAAAGATACTTTTTTTTTCAAGGTTTTATACGGTTGTGTCGAGAAAAATGTGTAGTTTTCAACCATTATTTTTGAATTAAGATATATATGGCGAAGATTAAATTAACTTAACTTATTTATTGCATTCTATGAAGTCAAAAACTGCCGTGAACGAGAATAAAAACCTTATCAGTAAATATCTGTTAAAATAGTGTTTTGATTTGAGACGTGAGAACAGGACCGGATTAATGAACTATTTATAGTATATTGTGTTTATTTCTTTGCTGTTGACTTGTTTACATATATGATTTGTAATGGCTTCATTATTCAAGTGTTGTAAAAAGGAACACCCAAATTGGTTTTGTTTGATCTGCAAAAATATTTTTCATAATAGCTGCTTGAAAAGAAGTTCTAAAAAGTATACAGTTATTAGGGATAATCTCATTTGGTGCTCTGTTGATTGTGTGAATAAAGCTTCAGAAGAGGAAATGAATGCATTGGATGATTTGAGGGCTATAATTGGTGAGTTAAAGTCTGAACTTGAAGCAAAGACTAAACATGTTGAAAGAATAAAACGCAGTTCTGTATCTTTCGTGGATGAGGCCAGTAGAACTGAGAAAGGGCACCTGGCTGAGATCGATTATCTTAAATTAGCGAATAAAGAACTGAAAGACCGTATAGTACAACATACACAACTGATCACAAAAGAATCTATTTCTTATGTCAGTCGTGAAACTCAAACTGAATGTCGCAAAACGGATGTATACACAGAAACCGAAGTGCTTGAAAGAAGTACAACCAATGCAATTACTCAAACTGGAATAAATTGTTTCGCAGAAATAGAAGAGCTGACATTAACAAGGCAGGCGTTAGAAGATAGGCTAGCGGAATTGGAAAATCATTCCATCAAAAAAACTCAAAAACTGGAAGACGATTACAAAGATATGTATGATTTGAATAAACAAATGATTGAATCAATAAAAATCATAGAAGGTGAGAATAGAAATCACATTCTGGAAGTAGAGAGACTTAATAAGGAACTAAATGGAGTGAAAGAAAATGCTGCAAATAAGGAGATTATGGATATAGTATCAGTGGTGGCTGAGGAGTGTTTCCCTGAGAGTGTGCTCTCTGAACAGGTACTTCAAGACCATGCAGAAGATATTGAATGTAATGGTGCTACAAAACAAAATATTCTCATACTCTGTGATGACAACGGACTCAACTTATGCAATGAACTAAAAAATAAATTAAAGGACGCTAATGTGCAATCGATTTTTAAGCCCGGGGCAAGATACAATGATATAATTAAGGATATTATTCAATTAACCAAAACATATGGTACAAATGACTATGTCATTATTATAGGCGGTTTTAATGATTTTATATATGGAAAAAGGCCTCCTTTGTTTAGGGAAATTAACCAGAAGTTAAAATTTTGTACTAATACAAATATTATTTTAACCCCAGTACCCGTTCATAAAAATATAAATAATATTCAAATGCTGACAAAATTCAATTTCAAACTTGAACAATATGCACTAAGATTAAACAGGTACGGGAAAGGTGCTATTGTTTTTTGTAATATTAATAACAAGTGGGGGTATAAAGAGCGAAATAACACTATATGTAATAGATTAGTTGAAGATTTTGTATCTAAAAAGTTATGTATGGGTAAAAATTTAATATTTGTTGAAATCGCTGATAAAGTTTTGGAGGAAAATCATGGAAATAATTCTTTATGACCTAAGTCTGGGAGCAATCATAATGAGCTAGCTTTTAATAATGGCAATAAGTATAAAAAAAAGGGGTATAGTTTATTATATTTGAATTCTGGTAGTACTCTTGCTAACTTTGACCAAATACATTCCTTAGTTATAAATGTGAGTCCAGAGATTGTATGCCTTTCTGAGACTCACCTGACGGAAGACATTGCCAATACTGAGATTCATATAGATGGATATGAGTGTTTAAGGGCAGACAGCTCAAGTAGATATACAGGTGGAGTG
>JAEQML010083162.1:0-10569 GCA_016904865.1 Pissodes strobi | reverse complement strand
TTTTATGTATATTTTTCCTTTAATATAAATTCATTTCATTTTGAATTCATTTTTAGTATAATATGTTAACGGTTAAGTTATGTAAATTCATATGGCGTTTTTCTTAAACTGTACAAGTCAAGAAAAAGTAGATGTTTAAAAAAATTGCCATTTCGGTTTTAATGCCAGTATTGACTGGTCACTTAAGAAATTGTAATCATTCAAGATAATCGGTTAACAAACATCTACTTTAGCACCCACTATAAAAATACATCAACTTAACAGAGTCTTAACCGACAGTGGCCAAAAATAATTCACCATTATTACGATCACGTCCAAAGAGCTTTAGGTACAACAAAGGTGCCTGGGGCAAGGGCGTTTCAACGCTTATCTTAGATTGTATAATAGTTATTGCGTAAACACGTTTTAGGACTGACACAAATTTACACCTTTACGGGATATCGGTCGTTACAGCTGTTGATCATTTAATGTTTTGACACCAAGAGGTGTCAAATAAGCTGATTAGTCGGCGCTAGAAGTTTAGTACAATTTAGAATACGGTATAATACCCGACTTTACCTTAGTCTCCCCTAGCAAATCTGTTAATTATTTTTATCCTAGGCTTGGGCTGAAGTTACTATATGGGCAGTTGGCATATAGTTTTTTTTTTCACCAAAGAAAACTTTCACCCTGTAGAGAAGAGTAGGTATACAGAAAAAATAAAATAAAAAAAGCACTGAAATATGTATGAGGCAAACAATCGTAGACATACGTAGGGAGAGCTAGAAAATTACAAGAAAAAGTTTTAAATTTGTTCAAAACATCCTCAGCTCGCCTATATTATTATTATTATTATTATGAATATTATTATTATTATTATTATTATTATTATTATTATTATTATTATTATTCACGTGTGGTAAAAATGAAACTAACAAAGAAGATTCGAAAATAGCGTTGCAAACCTGAAGCTCCCTACTTTCTGCATATTATTTTCATGCAGTACATTGTCCTGGTCAAAACAAAACCAGTTTACTGGTACTTTTGCCGTTTCTGCTATTTTAACCGCATACCCGGCACAATCCCAACTCATCAGTCAGAATTTAGTGATAAACCCACTGTATATCGCAAGATGTTGCAGAGTGTGGTTGTGCTAGAATGCGTAATTAGCTGTATTGTTATTGTTGACTGTCATGGAAAACCCTCAGCAGGTAGGCGCGCCAGAATTAGTCGTAAATTATAAATTAAATATGTATTTATTGCTTAATCATTTGGGTTTAAACTATTTAAGTAGACTTTATTTTAAAAATTTAATATAATTTAAAGTAATATACCTATAGGTCCATTTATAAACTCGTAAAGTTCGTAATGTTGAGGTTGGATAGTTCATAGTTGGTGAGGTTCAGAGTTCGGAGTTCAGAGTTCATTTTATGGCATTTATAAACGTCACCAAGAAGTTGGGAAAGTTCATATTTGATTGGTTAAAACTGATAACCAATAGAATTTCGGTGACCGAGATTGTACAAAAATGGATAATTTTGAATTACTTCTATAAGTAGCACTGAGGCATCAATATCCTCGATTTCACTCCATTCTTCAGTTTCAGATTCAGCCATTTTCAGTAATTTTCACAATAAATAACAACAATAAAAACAGCTGTGGGACTTCAAATGTCAAATCGGCTATTGACAGCGATCACGTGCTAGTACAGTGATTTTTCATTGGTTGGAACGAACTTTCCGAACTCCGAACATAAAATATGGTTATCTCTGAACTTTGCGAACATCCTGAAAATTAGTGAACTTTTCGCCAACTGAGTTTATAAACGGAACTGAATGATTACATTAGTTCATCTTGAACCGAAATTTCAACTCCCGACTGAGTGTCAACATTGCGAACTTTTCGAGTTTATAAATCCAGTGTAAATAGCGTATACTTATAAACCTCAATCTTCCTTTAAATTTAAGTACCTATTATAAAGCTTTAACAGAAAGTTGACGATCTTTTAACTTACGCTAAAAACCTGGTTTACACAAAATTTGAAGTTTATTAGACAAGAAAATGTAACAATTTGAGAAATGCCCCAAATAGATACCAATTAAAATAAATACCTTTCGCATTTTCTAATTAAGGGTTGGTAAATAACTCTGACTGAAACTGTTTTGGTTCTGGTTTAGACGAGTTAACTTCTCAAAATTGATTTTTTTTGAAAAATTTTGGTATTAATCGATTTGTCTTCTTATTTTATTTCTAAAAAAGTGAGGATCAGTCAAATATTTCCGCCATAAATTAGATTTTGCTCAATTGATCATTATGTTATAGGTTATCCACCTCAATTTTTAGTTTGTTATCCGTATTTTTTTCAGCTTCTTTAATAATTCTGAACATTTTCTAGCGAATATAGCTATCATTCATTTTGTGAATATTTCTATATAACTACAACTTATGAAAAAGTTGAAATTATTACAACTTACATGGAATAACATAATAATTTATGGTAGGTATATTCGACCGCCACCCAGTATATTTCCGCCGCGGCCGCGGCGGGGTTTTTGTTGCGATTATTGTCTGATTTATAGAATTAATGTCCAAATAAAATACAGAAAGTTATAAACCAAAGTATTTGTTTATTAAAGAAAATGTGTAATATGAAATTAAAGTAAAATGTGAAATATAAAACAGAGTATCTGGTCTGTTTAACCGTACCGAGAGAACTGATTATTAAAACTTAAGAAAGCTCACAGTATTTTACCTAATGCCAAAAACACTTGACTTGTCTTAAACATAAAAAGGGACACTAAATATATTCCAAGAAAAGTAAACCCATGGCTGGTGCAATATCGAACAGAATGATAAAAAAACATCTGGTTTTCGTCAGGTTCGGACAGGTCAAATTAAAGCTAACTTATTTAAATATGCTGAATATTACAAATAAAGAATACATTTTATTTGTGCAATATTCAACAGCTTTCCTGATGGGTGCACACGAGTTACGGCCCTGGCTAGTTGTAATCGCCCTTAGTCACTTATCATTATCATTACCATTATTTGTAGATTGATAATTAGTTAATCGCTTTCATATTGTTTTCTCTATTGGTAGAAGTCGTATGTAAGACCATTCAAGTTGTAATCTTTGTCGTAATTAAACGTTTTTAAAAACAAGTGGCGTGGCCACTCGTGCCTGCGGCACGCGCGAAGCCCTTCGGGCCTCGTTTGTGTGACCACACATTTATCGTCTGGTCACATTTGTCGTTTGCCCAGCCACATTTATTGCCACGCTCGTATCGGTACCGTGGCCTATAATTAGAAAGCCCTTATAATTAGAGGTACCAATTGCTAGTCTAATTTTACCATGATAATTTTCTAATTGGTTGCCATGGTAACCGACTTGCCAACGTCAAATGTTAATTTTTTCTTTACCTAAATACTAAATATCAAATCTCTAAGTCGTACGATTGAGGAATTATGACGATTTTTTACTTTTTTTTTGGTTACCATAGCAACCAATTTTTTAGTATCAAATTAAGCTTCATAAACAATCCTAAGTACCTTACTATATATATTTTATTAGTGATATACATATTATTAATTGGTTGCCATGGTAACCGACTTGTCAACGTCAATTGTTAATTTTTTAGAATTTGACTTTTCTTTTTGCCTTAATAGGAACTTTATTTTTTCTGCAGAAGGTTTTCAGATATTCCAAAAATTTTGTTTTTTTAACCTTAGTTTTTGTATTTTTAAGTACCCTGTATAACTTATCCTTAATTTAGAACTGTGAAAATTATTTTTTTTTTCCAAGCACCAACTTTCATCAAGAATAACTTTTTCTCATAAAATCAAAAATAAAAATGTTTCCCATTTGGTAACCAAATCTGGACAGACCCTGTATAACACAATTCTTTCTGATATTAATCCTTAAGGAATTTAGGCTATATAATTTTTCGGTTGCCATTGTAACCAATCCTAGTCAGCACAAATCTCCATCACCCATACCCACATACCAAAGATCAAGTTTTCAAATCGTATAATTATTACTAAAATATATAAATTTAATTTTTTTTTCTTAGTTGCCATAACAACCAAGTTTTAAGAATATCTAATTTTTTTATTCACCCCTGTAGTATATGGGCATCTTAAATAATAAGTAAATAATTATTCGAAGAAAAAATCCGCAATTTTTTCAAAAAAAACGGTAACAGTTAGAGCAGTAGAGCAAAGAAACAAAAATACGATTACGTTCATTTGACATAAAAAAGAATTTTATCCTAGTTTACACAGACAAAAATGCCAAAAAACGGCAACTTGTTCTGTTTTCACACCCTGTATATTAACAGATCGTAACCGAAATCAATAGGCTTCGAGGGTTTGTGGACCTCTACCTCTACGCCAAATTTCAAGTCGCTATCTTCAAAATTGCGAACTGTAAATACCAAAAAACGGTAACTTGTCCTGTTTTCACACCCTGTATATTAACCGATCGTAACCAAAATCAACAGGCTTCGAGGGTCTGTGGACCCCTACCTCTACGCCAAATTTCAAGTCGTTATCTTCAAAATTGCGACCTGTAAATGCCAAAAAACGGTAACTTGTCCTGTTTTCACACCCTGTATATTAACCGATCGTAACGAAAATCAATAGGTTCCAAGGGTTAAGTGGCATATTTAAAAAAAAACTACTTTTTAACCAAATCCGTTACGATATCTAGGGCGTTTAAGTTTAAGAAATTTCGCTTCAGATATGCGCACATAGTGTACAGGGTGGCGCATTTTGGATGCATTTACGGGGTTTCTCGGTAATTAGTAAAGATAGAAAGATGCGGTTTTCGCGACACCGAGCTATTTTCTTGTTAAACAAAAGATACCGTAAACACAAATTTCCTAGGCCTCTTCGTTTTTGAGCTACAGGGCGATTTTAAAAATGTTGCATTTTCGGGCACCCCTCGTATCTCAGCTACCTGATAACTTACAGAAAAGATAAAAACGGACGCTTATAGTACTTTTTACGTAGAATTCAGTGGCGTGCCCGAAATTTTTGCCAGAGATACCGATTTTGAGATATCACTCAAACATATAATTTTTTAAATGGAACACCCTGTATTTTTTTCCGTCGCTAAATTGCTTTATTTTTTCCCATAAAAATGATATATAACACTTAACATTTTCTATTTTTGGAAATGGTAAAAATTTTAAAAAATGGCGAATTTAATGTTATATTCTTCTAGTTGGCTATGAATTGTATTTAAAAATTCGAAACAATAGTCTATACAAATTTTGAATTACTTAAGAATATATTTTTATCATAATATGACCCTATGTTATTTTAATAGACCGGCTTGCAAACAAACTAGGCTTGAAAGGGCATTATTAGATTAAAGTAGGCCTTGGAAACAAAAGTTAAATTTAATTGTTATTTGATTTTTTGACAGATTTAAAAAAGCAGTGATTTAAAAAGTAAAAAATGGCGTATTACAATCTTTATAAATTTAATATGTTTATGTGTGCTCTGTGTAACTGCAGAATCTTCTTTTATATTGTGTTTGATGGTAATCTCACATCGGATCGATATATAGACATTTTACAAGAAGATCGTTTGGGAGAAACCCAAGACATCAATGACGTTTACTTCCAACAAGATGGAGCACCAAGCCACAATGCAAGGAGAGTGGGTGATCTTCTAAACAGATATTGTCATGATAAGTGGATAGGCACCAGTGGTCCTGTTAGGTGGCCACCTGGGTCACCTGACTTGACACCTTTAGATTTTTCCTTCTGGGGTTTTATAAAAAATCAAATATATAGAATTAAAAGTAATAACGTTAATGAACTGCAAGTACGTTTTAGGAATAGTTTAAGGAAAGTAACACGATTGTATTAATACATTGCGAAGTGTCGAAAAACGTTGTAGGCGGTGTCTAGAAAATAACTGCTTGCACTTTGATAATAAGATTTAACCGAATGTTGTTTTTGTTATACCTAATATACTTAATATAGCTATAATCAATAATTAATTAAATTCAAGTAATTCTTGATTTTTGTTTCTTTATCGACTATTAAATTTAAATGAAAATAATTCATTTTATTTAAATAACTAGTTTTTGATATGTTATTTTTTCAATCAGTAAAATAAAGTGTATAGAGTATTGTTTCGAATTTTTAAATAAAATTCATAGCCAACTAGAAGAATATAACATTAAATTCGCCATTTTTTAATTTTTTGTTATTTCCAAAAATAGAAAATGTTAAGTATTATATATCATTTTTATGGGAAAAAATAAAGTAATTTAATGACGGAAAAAAATACAGGGTGTTCCATTTAAAAAATTATATGTTTAGGTTATATCTCGACAACAGTATCTCCGGCAAAAATTTCGGGCACGCCACTGATTTCTACGTAAAAAGTACTATAAGCATCCGTTTTTATCTTTTCTGTAAGTTATCAGGTAGCCGAGATACGAGGGGTGCCCGAAAATACAACATTTTAAAAATCGACCTGTAGCTCAAAAACGAAGAGGCCTAGGAAAAGTGTGTTTACGATATCTTTTGTTTAACAAAAAAATGGCCCGGGGTCGCGAAAGCCGCATCCTTCTATCTTTACTAATTACCGAGAAACCCCGTAAATGCATCCAAAATGCGCCACCTTGTACACGCTTTTTTTCAAATTGCATCGCCGGCGCGCGGCGGCGGGTGGCGTTCAAGGTCTATTGACCACAGTTGTAAACACCATTTAATTTTCAAAAAGCGGTACAAAAATATTTGGACAAATTTACCCCCCTTGGGTTATGTTTTTTCACTTTTCCATATGCAGCACCCAAAATTTACGAAATAAGACTCAAACTTTTTATTTTATTTCCCTTAGGACTACTTAAATTATACTATTTCAAGGTGTATGATATGACCAGCGAATATTAACTACGATAAGAAGATTCACTCTCCGCGGTGGCACGTCAACGGTATGTCTCCTTCCCCGCGCGAAAACTAGCATGATACTGGCATGTGACCTTTGGACCCGGCGCACACTGGTCGAATTTCTAGGAAAGCTGGCCATAATAAGGTCTACCAGAAATAAGACCTAAAAGTTATTAAGTATTACACGTTTAATATATCGTGTTTTAGACAAATAATTGTTGAATTTTTTGCTCATCATCTATATTTATATATAGGGAGTATCAATTATCACTACCGATAAAAATCATGTATAAAAATCATTTGTATGTTCTTAAATCTTTTTAAAAAATGATTTTGAAAGTTAAGGGCTCCTTCGTTGTAAAAAAAAGGTTTTAAATTTTTAATTCGGTGATACAAATTTTGTTTTTGCAACGGTTGTTAATTCAGGAGTCTCACGAGCAAAATGAATGTTAAGCGGACGACAGAAACGCGTTGATGAGGACCTGCAATTTTGCATGTATTTCAGAGTTATCGCTATTTTTAAAAAATTAATCTAATTGGAACGAAACTAGTAAAAAATATAGAAGCATCAGTGCAGCTGTTGTTCAAAACTAAATTATAAATTTTTATCTGATGATTCAGCCAAAGTATTTATTACCTCTTTTTATAATAACATCAGTCTTGCATCAGCAATAATGATTCTACCGAAATTTCAGCTTCGGTTTCACTTACTACAATATTATGGGATTAGGGGTGAGCGACAATAATCGATTATTCGATTCACTGTTAAGAAATTACCGATTAATCGACTTATCGATTAATATATCAGGAAATATTGATAATCGATTATTTCGATTAATCGATTATTCAGTTATTTGCTAAAATATTAAGCGCTTAAGCGATTATTCAATTCCTCGCCCACCCGTACCAATTACTTTACAACAGATATAGCTTTTAAAATTCCAATTTAATAATGCGTTGGTTAAGGGTAATTTAAATGACATTTGAAAATACTTTCAGTACAACATATGAAGCAAAAAAAAACAGAAACGTAAATGCTCAAACAAGACAGCAGCAGGGAAAACTGCGCACGTTAGAAATTTAGCCAATAAGGGATCCTCATTTCGACGCGCCATTTTCTGATAATCTAGCTTCAGTTGTTGCACAATTAGGTATAACACCAACACATAACCTCAACGGAGTGTTAGCACGTTAGCAGTATAGTACATCAGTCTTAATCTTTTTATTATGTATTTGGCCAAAACTATATGATAAGAACGATCACTCTCCGCCGCAGCAAGTCAACGTTGTGTTTCCATCCCCGCGCGAACACTAGCAGAATATCAGCAGACCATGATATAAATAAAACAATCAAGTTGGCAGGCGACCTTTGACGCGGCGGCCATAGACCAGCTCATCCTTTTGTCAGATTAATTTTCACGCTTAAATTCTATAGTCGAGTCAATATTCGATATAAGATAATATCGCTATTTTTTTGTTGTGTTGTATTACAAAATAGGAATGAAATAGACAGTCAAAATATTGTGCGAAATCTTTAACCAATTTTAAAATCACCCGAAACGCCAAAATTTAAATAAATATTACAACATGGGACAAATTCGAGCAACATATTCTTCTTGATGTCTTTTGTCAGAATATTAGTATTCGGAAATATGGTGAAATCATTAACACAAAATCAAAATCTTTTAAATATTAGTTATTACATTGTATCTTGAGTATTGTTATCAATAATAACTAATTAAAAACGTTACAGATTTTTGAAACAGCCAGTTGAATACAAATCTTATCAAAATATTTATTTGGTGATAATAATAATAAAAAAAAACATAACGTAAGTTTGACAGGGCGCTGCAAACAATTCAGAAGATATCAATTGTGTTTTTCCAAAGCCAAATAGAATATTAGAGTGCTATAAATAATTTTGTCATAAATTTGATTAAATATAGCGCAAACGAAAATATCGTTTATGGCCAGCTTTTATTTAAATTCAACCTGTGTGCGGCGAAGTTCGCCGATCGTTACCAGGCAACGAAGAAAATAAACGACGATTCCTTTGTAGCGCGCTCTTGCCATTGAGTGGGCCTTCTTGTCGTAGTTGATATTCGCTGATATGACCCCAAATTTGTTTCGATGGGCTGCGGTCTTATTATTGTACAGGGTGATCCCCTATAATGTTGCCCCCCTATAACTTTTTTATTTTAAGTGTCCCACAAAAAATAAAAGTATGGTTATGTAGGTACTGAAAAATTCTTTTTTCTGGGTATAAAAAATATTGGAAAAATGATCAACTGTGTAATCAAATGTAACATCATACATAAAATATGCTTAGAATTTTACAAGGAATCGAAAAATAAATTCATATATAGAGTGTTCTATTGAAAAAAAATTAACTTTCTGGTTTCCCCCGTATAGGAAACCAAAAAGTTAATTTTTTTTCAATAGAACACTCTATATATGAATTTATTTTTCGATTCCTTGTAAAATTCTAAGCATATTTTATGTATGATGTTACACCTCTAAAGTTAGTAGTTTCACAGCTATAAACAGTTGAAAATAGATACTTTGGCTACTTACTTTTCACCTTGCTAGAAATAAGATCATTAGAGATGGAGTAAAATAAATTTCACATTCCTATCTTAACTTTTCAAGAGCTATCTGACGCTACTAACTGGCAGGCGGTAACATGGGTACCAAATCTGGTACCTCGGTAGGTACCATAAGTTAGCACCATCAGATAGCTCTTGGAAACTTAGGATAGGAATGTGAAATTCATTTTACTCCATCTCTAATGATCTCCTTGCTACCAAGGTGAAAAGTAGCCAAAGTACCGATTTTCAACTGTTTATAGCTGTGAAACTACTAACTCTAGAGGTATAACATCATACATAAAATATGCTTAGAATTTTACGAGGAATCGAAAAATAAATTTATATATAGGGTGTTTCATTGAAAAAAATTAACTTTTTGTTTTTCCCTGTATACTGATCATTTTCCACCATTTTTTATACGCAGAAAAAAAGTATTTTTCAGTACCTACATAACCATACTTTTAATTTTTTTGAGACACTTAAAACAAAAAAGTTAAAGGGAGGCGACATTATAGGAGATCACCCTGTACATTGTACCTATATCTTTGCCACATTAAACAATATAATTTCAGCTAGTCAACTCGGTCTTTGTAGAAAAATTAAGTGCTGCTTTTCAAAGGCCCTTGGTATCAGTTATAGGCTTCTTTCAGTAGAAATAATTTTGAAACTGTTCCTGATTTACACATCGGAAATTATAGCCACTTTATTCAAGCGTATACTGACACCCAACTTTATTTTAAGCAGTGAGTACCTTTAAGCAGAAGCGATCAACAGAAGAAAAATTGTTTACAACATATAACCTGAAATTGAATCCTTAAGTCTTTGTAAGCAGCAGCATCTGATCATGTTTCACCTGCTTATTTGCAGTTGAATCGGCTCAAAACTATTGTTCGGAAATGTTTCGATTTTTGTACTTTTTTAATTAAAAGGGCTTAATTCAATATATTCTTTATTGTCACTTAATTGCAATGCCATATCAACGAAATGCTTTGTTTCAGAGATTTTTTACATATAATGCAATAAAGCTTTAAAACTCATTGCCTAGTTAACTTCATCATTCAAACTAATCAATTGATTAGTTTGAATGATGAAGT
>JAEQML010083161.1:0-10569 GCA_016904865.1 Pissodes strobi | reverse complement strand
GCCATAGGATCTACCTTTAGTGTGTGTGCCACTGCCATAAAAAAAAAAGCAGCAACAGGGCATAGTGGTAATGATGACTTAGAACAACGCCTAGTAAGTCCGCTGGGGGGAAAACCAGTGGGTTTCAACGATCTGCACTAATATAATTAACTCCAAATATCAGTGCTGTTCAGAAAATGTTTGCCCGGGTTGCCAATAGCAAACCTGAAGCACTTAGTACTCCAGAGATGAGGCGAGAGTATCTCCCAGAAACAGTCAATATAATACATCAAAATTTGCAATCCATAAGTACAAGCCATGATGCTCTACAATACTTCATTGATTCCGAAAAGGATTTTCTTGCTTTGTGTGTCAGTGAACATTGGAAGACCAGCGAGCAGCTACCTCACTTTAACTTCCTGACGTATCAATTAGCTTCATCCTTCTGTCGTAACCAGGGTTATGGAGGCGTGGCAATCTATGTAAAAGATGGAGTGAAGTACGAGGTACGAGTTGATATTAACAAGTTGTCATTGGAGAGAATATTTGAGTTTATGGTCATTGAATTGAAACTAGGTACTAAGAAGGGTTTGGTAGTGGCCATCTATCAAGCACAGTCCCACACTGTTCGGGAATTCTTGGTTAGATTAGAAATTGTTTTAGGTATACTTCTGAATGATAATTGTTTGTGTTTCATTGCAGGAGATTTTAATATAAATATTTCAGATGCAGGAAATAATAATGTTCAGGATTTTTTAACCCTGTGTAAATCTTTTAATTTAGTTCCGTCTAGTGGGGACCAATCAGAGCTGTATAGACAACATCTTTACAAATCTGCAATTGGATCTCTTTTGGGCGGAGGTGGCAGACACTCACATATCTGACCACACTGCACAGAGATTGACCTTTTGCAGAGATGTAATTAAGGCAACAGATAAAACAACAACAAACAAGCGAAACTTTAACCCTTCAAATAAAAACAAGTTTAAGAGAGTCTTATCTTCTCTATGTGTTGCCGGACCATCTTGTAAATGAGCAATGGGAGTCCTTTGCAAACACTCTTTGTTCCTTCTTTAATGAGTGTTTCCCACTGGGGAATGGCAAACCTAAACAACGCTCTTCCAGATCTTTTGAACCAACTCCTGAGCTAACTGCATGTAAGAATGAGTTGGACATCCTACTTGTGCTCACTCAGTAGAGCTAAGAATAGGTACAGAGATGCATACAAAATCAAAAAGCAGGAATATAATTACTTTTTAAAAGGGGCTCGCGGAAAGAATTATGTTTCTCGCATAATAAACAGTGTAAATAAGTCAAAGTGTGTCTGGCATATTGTGAATGAAATTAGAGGTTCTTGTAGCCTTCGAAGCATAGAAATTCCGGGAGATCCTGTTGAAATTTCAAATAGGTTCATCAGTTTTGTGATCGGGGCTGCTCCGAGTCTTATTGACGGCCAGAATAAAGTTCCAGTTTCATGTAGTATTCCAATGCACAATAAATCTTTGTTTCTAGTTCCAACTACCCCTGCAGAAGTTTTGCATATAATATCACAGTTAAAAAACAAAAAGAGTGCTGGATTCGATAATATATCCCCAAACCTGCTTAAACACTGCTCAGAGGAAGTGTCTGGGCTGTTGTAATAAAACAACTTTTAATTATGGGGTCTTTCCTGATGAACTAAAATTAGCCATTGTTAAACCTATTTACAAAAAATGAGACAAATGCAAAAACTATACACCAATAAGCCTATTACCTAGCTTCTCCTAAGTGTTTGAAGTGGCAACGTGCACCCGGCTTATGCACTGTCTCACTGTTTCTCAAGAGCAAGTCAGACGAGACAGCAACATATGACTTCACAGAGAAAATTCTGCAGTGTCTGGAGGAGGGAAAGTTGTCCTTGGGTATGTTCCTGGACTTGTCTAAGGCGTTTGACAGCCTTGATCACGCAATTTTACTTGAGAAGTTGGAGAGGTATGGGATACGTGGACCAGCCTTAAAATGGATTCAGACATATCTCTCTAACCGAAAACAGATGGTTCTTATATATTGAGTTAAAAGGTCAAAGATACTTTTCTAGGGAGGGGCAGCTTCTTCTTGGTGTGCCTCAGGGCAGTGTCATGGGTCCTCTAATTCTTATTATATATGTTAATAATCTTACAAATGAAATACTGGAACTTGCCAGCTTTGCAGATGATATGCACTTATTGGCGCTTGCTTTCGAGCTCTCAGATCTTCTTCTGATCTCCTCTGAAAGACTAAAGGCGGCGCAAGACTGGTTTTCCAAAAATAGACTGGTCCTTAATGCCAGCAAAACTAATTGCCTCTGCTTTCACACTAAGAGGAGGAGCAGGGACATTGCAGACAAAATTCCCTTAACAGGTGACTCTCCGAACCCTTTCAACACACACAAAGCTCCTGGGCATATACATTGATCAAAATCTTGACTGGGTGGCACAGATCACCTATGTTTGTCACAGGGTCAATGCAGCATGCTACTCCCTAAGGAAAATGTCTAAATATCTCAATATTGACCACCTCACAACAGTGTACTATGCCAATGTAAACTCAATTCTTAGATATGGCATCATCTTTTGGGGAAGACGCTGTGATGCAGAAAGAGAGGGGATTCATGTAGGGGAAAGTTTAAGAGTTTGGGTTTTCTAACACGTGGTGATCTAACCTCTGCGTATGTGAGTGTGTGCTATTCCTTTTGAAAAATAGGGAGAATTTTTCTGAATTTGAGTCACAAAATAATATACCTACTAGGTTTGTGGGGCTCAATATCCCTCAACACCGACTAACGGCCACCACAGTTCCTACCTATTCCTGTATAAAGTTTTTTAATAAATTACCTGATTATGTTAAGTTAAACAAAAACTTCATTAGCTTTAAGAAGACTGTGAAGAATTTACTTTTGAAAATTGAACCCTATACAATTCATGAGTTTTTACATTACGTGTTTTAATTTTAAAGTGTTTTAATTTAAGTGTGTAATAATTTTTTAATGTGTTTTTTATGTTAAGGTGTTGTATTCTAAGTTTCTATTGACATAAGATTTATTATTGAAACTTGAAACCCCTTCTCTACTGACGCTATTATTATCAATTATTGTACCCTATGAATGTTTGTATTGTGCAATTTTTTATTAATATAGACCTTTTGATTTGATTTGAAAAATTATGTGAAGTGCCAAAATCTACGATTTAAAAATTAAATAATTGTGCAAGTTTCAATATTTAATTTTATTAAAATTATAATTGAAACATTTAATGCTTGAAAAAATTACTTTGCCCTTCTATTATTATTTTCATTTAATTTTCTTCAATGGAGTTAATTTTATTTCAATTATAATTTACCTGATAAAATTATGTCTCGCAAAATGTATCAAACAAACATAACAATAGGAAAATTAATATGCCAACACCGTTGATTATAAAAACAATTAACAATCTAAATAATACTAATAATAATATCCATAAAAATTTTGTTACAGGACGTTAGGTATTTATTAGTATTATTTGAGTTAAATCAGAACATTGATTTCTTGTTCCTTATGGCTTTTGAATATGTATTTAAATTTTCAATATTAAGGTGCTCTTTAGTTTTGTTTTTTTATGTTTATTTGATGATCTAATGTTTTCAAATTATTATTTATATTATATTTGTAAAGGCCAATTTTTATCTTTGTATCCTAACTACACTTAGGTATATAGCTCATTATGTTTTCTATGAAATAGGACTAGAATTATTTCGGTAATCTCCAGGCAATATGGTTTTGTGGCTCTGTCCTGAGATAAAAGAATATTTTAATATTGGGCGACGTCATAGAAGCCAGTGGCGTAGCCGTGTACCATTATTAAAGCCACCATCCTTAATTTTGGAGAACAGACATATTTCTTACTTTACGTTATTTTTCCATTTTTCTGGCTAATGCTAATATGGCAACGATTAAAAATAAAAATCTGAATTACGAAATAATTATTTCTAGAAATAATGAAACTTGTCATCATTTTTTTTATGTTAAAACAATATGTCGACGTATATAAAAGCGATTTATTTTTAACTTTGATTGCGAGATAAGGTGAGTTTGGGTAACTGTGCGTCATCCAGTCCCCCAAATTTCCAAAAAGGTGTTTTACAAGTTGCATGTGTCATAATTTCAGAATTGACTGACCGATTCCAAGTGTTATGGAAACCTTGTAATGTGCAGAAAAGTGACAGCTGACAGCTGACCCCTGAACCTTACCTAGTCGTGTGATGCTAACAGGTGGGTTGGTGAGTATTTATCGGAAATCAGTAATATATTTTTCATGTTATTGTGACACAATTTTAGTTAAAACAAGTATGTAAACGATTAGAAGAAAATTAATTCAACATTTGTAAACTTAGTGCCGCACTTCCCCAAATTTGTAGCCTCTAGGGTAAGTGCGTCTGTCAAGTGATGCTCTTATCCCATCTTAGTTTCTGAGGAACTAATGACAATTTTTTTTTATTTCAGTTAAAAATGCCTCGAAATTACGTAAGAAAAACAAGTAAAGCGAGCAACTACACCAAAGAAGACTTGCAGTCAGCTCTGGAGGCCATCCAAAATGGCCAGCCGATTTTGTAAATTACCAAGATCAACTTTGAGTGATTATATTAGAGGCAGACGAGGCGTGAAGAGTACTTGGGAAGAATGACCGACATTCTATTAGCGCAAGAAGAAACAATTGCAAACACCATAAGGACATGAGAAAATGGGGATTTGGCCTGTCAAGGTGGGAAGTCTTAGAGAAGGTCGGAGTGTTTGTTAAAGCGAATGGTTTAAAAACACGGTTCAGGAATGAAACGCCAGATGAAGAATGATTCCTTAGTAGTCGACGTAAATTAGCAATAACAATGCCATCTAAGGGAAATAATTTATAAAGTTTTCAAAATTTCGATACAGAGTCTCAATAGACATCCAATTATAGATTAAAAGAGTTCCCACCCTTCAGGAGGGTGCTTCATCCCCTTTTGCTTCAAAAACCACCCCGTAATGGTACTTCCTGCTAGTTTTTTAAATTTTTCTCGAAAACTGTTACCCTGACGAGAAAAATTAATAGAACTTAAATAACTCTTTATAAAATTCTGCATCATTTATGTTCTATACTTTTTTTACCTACATAGACCTCTAATCTCAGAAATGATGTTTGAAGTTGGTTAATGCTAGAAAATTGAAGACAAATTCCATAAAATTACATGGTTATCATTGGCTAAATAGGTGCAAAATCTTAATCGCGTTGTTCGATTCTCTGCCATGGTGTTGTGTTTGGCGCCATGCAAAATAGGCCAACAGTTCTGTGTTTTCGTGGTTCGGGTATAAAGCTCATCAATAGTTGGTATATAGAAAAAGCGGAAAATAGGAAGGAAGAACGTCTACGAATTGTTAAAGCTGCAGCGACCATAATTCGTGAAGATATTCGGAGCACCGCATATGATACAACTGAATATCCCGACTTAACAAACTTCACAGAAGGGGCAGATGAACTGGTTCCAGAAACACTAAGAACCCTTTTAAGCATAATTACTGTCAAAAATAAGAAAACCAAAAGTGACGGTATTTATAGAAAATTTACCGCAATTGCGCATTCAATTGTAATGGCAACAAGACCTCGCTCCTTTGTGTCTCCAATAGTGCTTGGTCTGGCAGTGTACTTGTTTCGTAAAGTTGATTCCAGAAATATTGTTCATGCAGTGTCCAATTTGGGTTTCTGTTCTAGTCATAGTGACGTGTCACAGTTTGAAAATTCTGCTGTAATCTCCTGGAACCCCGATATTGACAAACATTCCTTCTCACAATTTATATTTGATAATGCTGATGTAAACATCAACACTATGACTGGGAAGGGAACGTTCCATGCGATGGGTGGAATACAATGCATTACACCACATAATGCGGTAAGTGATAATAAGATTGTCAAATTATCATCAACCCCATCTGCGACTGAGATTGCTAATAATAGACAACTACAAATCCAACATTTTGAGCGACAGAGGATGGGTATTCAAGATATTCCCCTACAGAAGGTGTACTTTGATGATATATTTAAACAAGTTTCGGGACCTTCAAGTCATGATTTGGTTTGGATATTTGCTAAATTCTTGCAGGTACCTTCTTTTCCGTCGTGGCAAGGCTTCATGGATGCTGTGACACACAGTTTACCTTATACTAAATCTAAAATCATTGCATTGCCTCTTCTTAATGAAACACCTTCAAATTATAATACAATATTCAATGTTTTAAAATATGCCGCAGAGGAGACCAAAAGGTTGGATCAAACTTCTTGTGTTGTGACGTTCGATCAGCCACTTTATATTAAAGCTAGGGACATTGTTGCCTCTGTGAATTCTGGAGAATTTCAAACGTTATTGTTAGATTGGGCGGTTTTCATTTATTAATGTCATATTTAAGCACCATCGGTTATGTTATGAACAACAGCGGACTGTCCGATTTATGGTCTAGTTTACGGAGCAGCATCAGTACCTCACATGGTTTCTGGACATGCATATGCTCGAGCTATAAGAGCACATTTGCTAACATATGATGCAGGTACTCTAATTATCCAAACTGCTATTAAGGAAGCTTATAATAGTCCCACAGTAGTCGTCGTGGGACAGGATGTTGACCTTCTCATATTCATAATTGCTCTTAGTCCTTTTGATAAAGGTATTCAATATCTAAGAGATGTTCAAGGAAGCATCAAGGAAAGGGCATATAGTTCACTCGATATTCAGAACTCGGAAGTGCTTCATAACTGTAAAAATAATATATTATTTGCTCACGCATTCAGTGGATGTGATACAACGTCGACATTTTTTGGCAAAGGAAAAGTACAAACTGTAAACTTGATAAATACTAGAAGGGACTTGGACGATGCTTTGAATATATGTAATAATCCATCATCGATGAAGCCTTACATTGTACGAGCTGGAGAAAAAATCACAATAGGTTTATACAAGGCACCTCGTACTGTTACATCGTTAAACCAATTTAGATTCATTTCATTTAATAAATTTGTTGGTCAATCTAATCATGCAGTGCTATTATTTAAATTACCACCTACATCTGCTGCTTTAGAACAACATTCGTATCGTGTTTTCCAACAAATTCATTCCTGGCGTGGCGAAAACAATCAGGCAAATTTTGGTGCCAAATCCTACAACTGAGATACCAGCTCCTGCTTCTATTTTTAATATCTTGAAGTTGTATAAAGGGTTGCGGAAAACGATGCGGTTGTGCTAAGGTTGGATTAACGTGTTCAACGATGTGCTCCAACAAGGATGTCTTAATTCAGTGGTAGAGGAAGAATTACCTGAAGATATTTCAATCATGGAATAAACAGCGGTTCGTTTTTGATGGATTAGGCCTTATGGAGAAACCACTTTAAAAAAAAACGTACCTCAGCGGTGGTGTGGAAACGGGCTAGAATATAAAATATCATTTTATCTGTTTTTGGGCGACTTCAATATTCAATCCATATTTGTGAAATTACGGCTCGACATAGGGAAAAATTGTATAAGACATAACCGATGTACAATTTTATAGCGAATAATTTAAGTTCTATCCATCTTTATCGTCAGGGTAACAGTTTTCGAGATAAATTAAAAAACTAACAGGAGGTAGCATTAGAGGGTGGTTTCTTAAGCTAAAGGGGATGAAGCACCCTCCTGCGAGGTGGGAACTCTTTTGATCTATATTCACTTTTCTCTAAGGAGTTCGTACCCAAATGTTTAAATTTTTATACATTATTTCTCTTGAAAAATCTAATTTACGTCGACTATAGCTTTAAACCGAGACATCGGCTGTCGATAAAGAAACCCCAGAACTTTGATATCGCAAGAAGAATGTGCCAAGATCCATTCATTATTCATGAATATTTTGATTTGCTCGAGGCTACTCTCTTGGAGTTGGACTTTCTCGAAAAGCCCGAGCACATTTGGAACCTTGATGAGACCGGTTTTTGCATAGATCCTTCGAAAACGAAAGTAGTCGGATGCGTTGGAATTGTCTCAACACGCACTACCAGCGGCCCAGGTCGTAACCATATAAGGGTGTGATCTTGCTGATCTACGATAGTCACTCTTCTCATGTTTGCATTGATTTAATACAAAAAGCGATGGCGGAACGAATTGGTATCCTGAAATTGTTTCCTCACTCGAGCCATATCCTGCAACCGCTTGATATTGCAATTTTTAAATCACTGAAGGCTACTTGGGATGCGTGAAGCTGGTGAAATGGCAAAGATTGAACCCAAGAAAAAGTATAAAGAAATCCTTTACAATCATGATAAAAGAGGTTAGGGAGGAGGCAAACCCAATCTTGACTCAGAACGCATTTAGGAAGGCTGGGATCTACCCCTTCGATAACACAGTTGTTGCTAAAGAAAAGTTTCCAGATATGGAAAAATCATCTTAATAGTGACGCGCATCTACCGGCCGGGACCAATTTTGGCAATGTCAATAATATGGGCATTAAAGCCAGTACTAATAATGTGAGTGTTGAACCAGAACCACTTGCGTCTAGGAGGATTGTTCAACATTCCGAACATTAATTCCAATCCGGTGGTGTGCATGCGTTTGCCACGTATTTTGAGGTTAGATAAATTCAAATTAAAATTCAATTTATTCACCATTAAAGTTTACAGCAATAGCACTACAAACCTAAAGGCTAGTCAAACTGTAACATTCTTAACATATCAAGGAAAGAACAGAACATTCTTACATTGAATCATTATAATGAAGGAATTCATCTAATGAATACAAATCGTTTATTCCTAGAAATCTTTTAGTTTTTATTTTTAAATCCCTCCTGACAAGAATTGTTTTCATTTTATTAAAATACTTGATTCTTACGAATGCTGGAGAATGTTGGCCCACCGCTAACCTAGAGTAGGGTAAACGAATCTCATTTGCTCTCCTTGTGTGATGAAAATGGTAATCACTATTTGTATTAAATGGGGACTTACTGTCAATAGCAAACTCCAGTAATTGTAATATATACAAACACGGTAGAGTAAGAATGTTGTATTTTCCAAAAATATTCCTGCAAGAGGTATCAGGTGGTACATTCTCTAAACATCTCAAAACTTTTTTCTGCATTACAAATGCTTTATGAAAGTAGGATGAAGATCCCCAAAAAAATAAACAATATTGTAAGGCTGATTGTACTAAGCCAAAATATAGAAGTTTCATGGTTTGTGCCTCTACAGTATTTCTCAAATGTTTAAGTGACATAGAGAGCTCAATCTTGAGCATAAGGCATTTATGCGCTTTCCCAGGTAAGTTTGAAGTCAATGAACAATCCATGAAACTTGAAATCTGACACACTTTTAATAGATCTATTATTAATTTTAATAAGAAGATTATAATCAGGAAAAACCTGGGAAAAATTGGATAAATACAGTCTTATCAGTGTTCAAAACCAGTCCGTTATTTGTACAATATTCACTGAACAACTGGGAAATGTCATTAGCCCTCAAAGCTAAATCATTAACCATAGGATTACTTATCAAGATATTGGTGTCATCTGCATACAGGACAAGGCGACCCAAGCCCCTACAGGACCTTCGGATATCGTTCACAAAGATAATAAAAAGCAGGGGCCCAAGTATGGATCCCTGTGGAACACCTAAGTCGCTCTGTCCAGAATATGACCTTACACCATCCATCACAACGGTTTGCTTCCTATAACCTAAATACGAAGCTACCCACCCATGGCAGTATGCAGTATGGATAATATTCGCAAAAACACATGCAAGCACTATAATACAGCTAATAACCCGAATCTTGTTACCATTAAACTAATATTTCATTTCACGCATGGCCCTCCGCTCGCTTCGTTCGCTACAACGAACAGGAACTAACCAAAACTAACCCAAGGCACACCCAAAATCAGGAAAAAAATTAAAAATTCAATCTTACATCTTTTCCAACAACAAATTAGATAATCAATTATTTACAAGTAGTATTTGTACTTAAATTCAATCGAGGAGCAGCAGTAAGATATCCAATCACAACACCGGGATAATTCGGAACACCGGGTTGGATTTTCGGAAGTTCGAAATGTTCGACTGATGGAATCTTGAATGGTCTCCGTAGACGCAAATACTATAATCCAGTAGCAGCAGTGTAAATATTCCGCCATCTACTACCCTCGACGCACAACGTTAGATAATCAATATCAAAATAGAATTTCTGTCTCAACTAAGTCAATGTTTCTAGCTCCAGTTACCCCCAGTCTTAGATATTGTGAAAGGTCTGAAAAATAAATCAAGTTCTGGCTTTGATCAAGTGTCGGTGAATATCTTGAAACCATGCATTGAGGATTTGGCGATCCCTCTATGCTACATCATAAACAATTCTTTTAAGTATGGCATATTTGCCAACCAGCTTAAGGTGGCAGTTGTCAAGCCTCTCTACAAAAGGAACAATGCCAGTCTGCCGGAGAACTATCGTCCTGTCAGTCATTTGTCCTCCTTTTCCAAAATTTTTGAGAAAGCTATGTATTCCCGTCTTTTTTTTATTTTTTTTTATGGCAGTGGCACACACACTAAAGGTAGATCCTATGGC
>JAEQML010083158.1:0-10571 GCA_016904865.1 Pissodes strobi | reverse complement strand
ATGTCAAGAAATCGAAACATATTATATAGGGGGCCGAAAGTGCACAGAAGCATGGAAATTTATTGGAAAAATTAGGAAACCTCGCTCCGAAAATGTAAATTTAAATAATATAATGGAAAGTTCACTACGAACATTTACTACAAGAGAACAGACCACAATATGTTCCGAACAGTATACCAATTATAGGGCAGGAAAAATTGTCAGAATACTGACACGACTATTTAATAGCTATCTTAATGGCCATGAAGTTCCCAAGGAATGGAAGGTCGCCTATATCTCATCAATCCACAAGAAGGGCAATAGAAGCGACTGCGGCAACTACAGGGGAATCTCGGTAACGAGCTCGATAAGATATATGGACGAATACTTAGAGATTTAATAGAGGCAGAATATGTAGAAGAGGACGAACAAAGTGGTTTTAGAAGTCGAAGATCTTGCAGTGATAACGTGTTTACCATAAAACAAATAATAGAAAAGAGATCAGCAGTGAGCCTAGAAACACACATGCTATTTATCGATCTTACAAAAGCATACGACAATATACCCACGTGCCTACTCTGGGAAACACTACACCATACTAATATAAATCAGACACTAATAACAGCTGTGAAAAATCTCTACGCTAATTCCACAGCTTATTCATTAACCAGCTATTCATCTCTATCGAAATCGGAAAGTTGGAGTGTCGGGCACTACGCATCCTGACAGTGCCCTTAGCGGTTCAGTTTCACGGTCTCGTGATTTTTCAGGCCATATAATGACACGAAGCGAACTGAATTTAAAATGAATATTTCCTTCAAAATTCACGACAAATTGGCCCCAAGCTGCGGCTATTGCCCTAAAAAGACCGGAAATTTCGGATTTCTATACAATTTTGCCATTTAAAATAGTTTTCAAAAGGATTTTAGACGATAAAACATCGTATTTTAAATTAAACGAATTGTCAAAAGTATTGTTCAGATGCCCAGACCTTTAGAAAAATATTAACTCATGGCCCTCTTCTAAAATTTTCACTTGACTTTCCCAAATCAAAGGATGCCGCCGCAAGATGAGTAGCTGGTTAATGAATAAGCTGTGCTAATTCTGTCTCTAGGATTAAAATCGGTAAGAAGATCGGTAAGAATCCTTTAATACAACAAAAGGCCTCCGACAAGGGTGTTGTATATCCCCAACATTGTTTAAAATATACATTAAAGAAGCACTCACAAAATGGAAGAAAAAATGTTCAGGAATGGGAGTGCCACTAGAAAATTCAACAATATACAGCTTACAATTTGCAGATGACCAGGTAGGTAGTTTTGGAGGGAGACAGAGAGGACCTTGAATACATGACCCGCAAACTGAAAGACTTATGAAGAATGGGGCCTCACTATGAACATCCAAAAAACTAGATACCTCAGCCTTGGGACGGAAAACCAGAACTTACAACTAAACAACTTAGATATTGTAGAAGCATGTGAAGATTACAAATACTTAGGAATAACATTCGATAAAACAGGGAAAGATGAGAAAGAAATAAGAGCAAGAATAATATAGGCGAGGAAGGCAATTGGATGTCTAAATGGAATTCTCTGGAGAAAACAAATAACCAGACAGAGAAAATACAACATATACAACACAATAATTAAAAGTAGCCTACTCTATGGTTCAGAAACATGGAGAATGACCGAGAGGAATAAAATAATGCTAGAAGCTACAGAAATGGATGCACTTAGACGAGCAGCAAGAATTTCCCGTGCAGATAAAGTGAGAAACGATGTCATCCGACAAAGAATGGAACTGGAGGATACGATCATTAAGGATATCGAACTAAGACAACTCTCTTGGTATGGACATGTGCAGCGTATCGCGGACTATGGATTACCAAAACAAGCAATGGAATGAATCCCCCATCACATCATATCTTTTATATATTGCTTGGCTAATAGTTTTCTATACCTATGTAATCTTTAGTACAAAATGAAAAATGTTTAAAGAAATGCAAATTTCCTAAAAATGTACCTATTAGAAAATATTAAATTTTAAATTAGAGTTTGTAATTCTTCCTCATCAGTTATAAAGTCACGAGCCGTTTCTGCTCATAATCCAGGACAATGAGTAGTCGTCTTCCAAAGATCGACCTCCCCGCAATTTTGTTATTTAAACTGCTGATTATGATGTATCGATATACGCCTGAAAGTTACGCCACCGACGCCGTACTGGCGCTTTGTGAGATATATGAGGTTGAAGGTCACGGAATTTGTTATATCGCTTCTTATCGCTCCAACGTAAAAAACACCTATTACAAAAGTTTAAGATCTGAATTTTTAATACCAAAAAAAAATATTTCATGTAAATTTGTAAATTTGATGCAAATTTGGGTAGCAACGTGTATCGCCGCATTTTTCTCTCATCCGAGTGCTCAAACGGCAATGACACCTATATAATTAAATTTTTATAAATAAACGCTCTTTCTAAAAAGCTCAGCTTGGTCTTCGTGCACCTATCTGTTCTCGAGATATAAGATACTAAAGATCAGTTTTGGTCAAAAAATACTACATCTGTTTAAACGCTATTATCTCGTTCTCTATGGTTGACACAAAAATTTAACAAGTTATATATCATTAAATTATCTAACAAAAAGGCCCCATACAATTTTCACATACACCTTACCGTTTTTGAGATATGATGCTGCGAATTTGCAACATTTTTCAGATTAGATATAATTTATAATAAAATGAAGACGTAATAAAAAGCTTAAGGCCTTTCTACACGATGACATTTTTTTGAATATATTTATAAAAATGTTTGAACAAGCTGCTACATTACTCTACATCCTGACGTGTGCCGTTGCAATAGAATAGAAACAACATTCGTAGGTGAGGTGATGCAATGTTGCTTTCTATTGGTTGGTGCAACGGCATGTATCGGGATGAGAATTGTCGACGCTCGTTCAAAAATGTGTATAAATATTTTTATAAAAATGTCAACGTGTAAAGTCTTAGCTTTTGCTGTGTTCATTTTATTATAAATTATATCTAACCTGAAAAACGTTGTAAATGCGCAGCATCACATCTCGAAAACGGTAAGGTGTATGAGGTCTTTTACTTAGATCACTTACATGATCTAACAAATGTAATTTATTTAATTTTTGTGTAAGCGATAGAGAGCGACATAATAGCGTTCAAACAGATGTAGTATTTTTTTACCAAAACTGGTCTTCAGTGTCTTCTCGAGAACAGGTAGGTGTACGACAACTAAGATGAGCTTTTTAGAAAGGGCGTTTATTTATAAAAATATAATTATTATATAGGTCCCATTGCCGTTTGAGCACTCGGATGAGAAAAAAATGCGGCAATAGACATTGCATACCCCAATTTGGCTATTATTGCATTTTTACACATATTCAGCGTCATATCTCGAGAACGGTTAGGCGTATTTACGTCAAAAAATTTTTTGCCATTAAAAATTGAGATCTTCAAATTTTGAAAAAGGTGTTTTCACGTTGAAGCGATAGGGAGCGAGATAACAAAATCCGTAACCTATGACTTTTTATATCTTACGAAGCTCCAATGCATCGGTGGCGTAACTTTCAGGCGTATATCGATACATCATAATAAGCAGTTTAAGAAAACAAAACTGCGGGGAGGTAGCTTTTTCGATGATTGCATGATTTTCAAGCTAATTGTTCTTGCCTAGCAATGGAGTCTAGGATTGAACCGGTTATTTTCATAAAGGGTAGGCGTAGGTAATAGGCGGATATAACAAATATAAACAAAAAGTATATTGTCACATATTTTTAGGATCCGATGCTTGGAGAGGCAGTGCTTCGGCAGGCGGCTACGACTTGAATTATTCAGGCGTATCCAGAGTTAGTAATTCACCAGACCACTCAGTATCCAGATACGATTCCTCCAGGTCTTACAGTAGGTTAGTAAATAGTATATAACAAACTTAAATTGTTAAATTAAACAACGTATATATCGTAAACTAAATCTTATAGTGACTAAATAGACATAATGTTTCTAAGTCGGTTTTTAACAGAAAAGTAAGCATCTGCATACTTATAGGAGAAGATTGGTGAAATTTAATTTTAAATTAGGATCCGCAACCAAGTTTTCGACCTTCTGCACCCTTGGCGCAACTAACTGACCCATAAAACCTTAATATGTTGGCACTTTTTCCGGATTCAGCTATAACTCCTTTAATAATAATAGATGCTTTATGGTCAAAACACTTTCCAATTTGTTGAAAAAGCTAGAGCAAGAGTACAAAACATATAAAAACACAAATAGAAACGTAAAATAAAAAGAAAAACCTAACTGTACAAAACTTTATAAGTACAATTGTGCAAATTGTACGTGTCAAAATATTATATAAAATATTATACAAATATTATATCAAAATATTAAACATCAAATACTAAACACTAAACACCAAACATTAAACATTAAACATGAAATCATTAAACCAGTGTGTAAGATGCTTAAAATTAAGTACTAATTAAAAAAGTCCTTGACTGCTTATAAGGTTCTCTCCAGTAAGTATGATCTCAAAGCTCTGCGAATTGCGGGAAAAGATGTTATTGACTTCAGTTCAAATGGCAGATAATTATTAATTTAATCAAGTTTATTAAATAAAAAGCAAAAACCGCGGTGATGATGGCGCACTGCGTTATATAAAAAACGTTCAGGATCAGAACTTCTAGCAGATTTAAAGTTCCAGCGTATCAGCGGACAATACAAAAATGTTTGAATAAGTTATGGGTCCCCACTAAATGTAACATGTTTTTTTCGGACCACTCCATATTCACCAGCTTAGTCAATCTCGCTGCAAAACTAAAACACAAAATCCTTTTGTTGGCACTCCAAAAACCGACAGAAAACGGATCGCCGCACTGCAAGCCTCCGTCGAGCTCGTGGGAGACTCACGAGCCCCGTATAATATGACGAACTAAGCTCGTTGGACGCCCGACTCAGGCTGCGGCGGCGACGAGCCATAAACAGAGTAATTTGACAGTCCTCATTTATCATTGGCAGTCGTCCAATCAAGGATCACCTATTGATGCCAAAAAGGATGCTCAGAAATAAGACACACACTCGTCTCTTTGAAAATTACCGGCGTATTGAGGACTACTTGGTATGCGGCTCTAAAATGCTCCAGATGAGCATCTCCAGACTCCCCTTATGATTAAAGGGAGCAACAATGGCCGCTTACAGAAGGTTTGATGACTCAAAGGCCTTGAATGTTGTAAGGAAATGGTCATACAATGATGGTCTGCGAGATGTGGTAAAACCCTTCTAATGGATGCTATTGGGCGCAAGAATATCTGCAAGGAATCCTTGCTTTTTTACTAAGCTATATAAATACACATAGGATCAATATGTCATTATCGAAAACCATATAGAAAAGTAGCCGAACCGGCTTTGGAGCCTGACGCTTTAAATAATTATTTTTCTAGTATATCTGAGTTTGTTAGTCCAGTAATATTGATCCAATCCATTATCTTCAGCATTTAGCAGTTGAATAGTTGTTTTTTTTTCACCATGGAATTCTATCAGGCCTGTAGCTCTCGTCTGATATCAATTTTATTTACCCTCCCCAAGGTAGCTTAGAGGTTTGCTAAGGGCAGATTTGTCTTCTTGCATCAGTTTACTAATTTATTTCAGGCTTAAAGGGGGGCATATGATGCCATTTTCAAGTTTCTGGGGAGCGTGTATCTGTCCACAAGTTCCGCGGGGGTTGCGGCGCCGGTTTTATGTGATCGCCCCCTGTTGATCATGACATACTGTTGTCAAAGCTGAATGTGATATAATAATTGCTCCACGCAAAACAAATGATCCCGAGTCGACCATAACGAGTTTCTTTATTTACCCTTGTCTATTCAGTCTAGCGAAATCCTTACAAAAAGCCTCGTGGTCTAGTGGTGCGTTTCTGGGTTTCCGATATGGCGTCCCGCGTTCTATTACTGTCGGTGGAGAGAGTACCAAAGGGTTTCTGAATGTTATTAACCCTGGAACTGCACACTGGGGTCTAAAAAACCCAGGCGCATATTTCGGTTAATATAAGACGCGCATGTGTGCAAATTTCGGCTCGTCAGCACCATGTAAATTTCGTTTTTGGTCGATAGCGTTGGAAGACGATTGTTTGTGCCGTATTATTCGCTTTGACACTTTGTGATTTCGAGGTATTTTCTTATTTGGGTACGTCAGACCCCAGTGTGCAGTTAACGATTATTAAAATTTTATGCTAATTGGTTGGTATTTGCTAGTGTGGCATATTCCAACAGCGAAAATCGTCGTGCATTGACTGAACAAGAGTTATTGGTCGAAGGTACAAATCTATAGGCAAACGAGGAACAATCTGACACAGACGAAGATATTTTTGGGGACTCGTCGCTGTGTCTAAAAATCAGTGAAACATTAGGGTTACTTATACCCCAAGATGATCCCCCAAGTGTATATTCTAATAATATCCTATAAACTTTGAAAAAGTTGTTTTTTTGACTTTAATGATTATTTTAAATAGTCAAGCTGACATTGGCATATTTAATCCAGAATATTCTAGTAAAATGCTTTTACGTTACGATAATTATTAATCTTACATACATGCAACAAGACATGTAAAAACTTAATTTAAAATCGGTTTGTTAGATCATATGGCCCTTATGGATCCTATCCTAGTAGCCCATACGAGAGCAGGCGACCGCAATCAAGTAACTATGATATAATTGATGCTCCCGGCAGTGCAGTCGGGTCAAAAAATGGAACAGAGAGATGTATACCCAAATGTTTTGCTGAAAAAGGAGCTAGGGTAAGGATATTTTAATACATTGAGTAAATATACTAAAGTAAAATTATTAGTACTAAATTGTATTGGATAGTGAAGTGCACGATGGTTTGAAAACAACATCTCAGAATCAACTTAACCAACCAAAATATACAAAATTGTCAATAAAAAAAAAACAAAATGCACAAATATAATGCACTTTTGATCGTAACTTATTATCGATATATTACAGTCATGGTCAGATTTTGTAGATATTAGGTTCGTAATAGGTTTCAACTTCTACCACTATAAAAAAAAACTAGGATTCGAAGTCAAGTGTTTGTAATTGGTTAACTTATTGTCCATTACGACATAAAGATGTTTGTTTAGTACCAAAGTAATATTTGTTGCATTCAGCTGATAATTTGATCGGCCATATTTAGTTCAGCTAATATTTTGAATGGATCAGGAAAATATTCAATATAAAGTATAATCGAGCAGCAACTTTACACCAGCAACATTCAAACAAACGGTAACCTTTTAATAAGTTTATTAACGTCGCTAAAAGTAAATAATTCAAACTAACACAAAACTTTCATATCAAAAATATTTTCCCAAGTTTAAAAATATAAAAAACATTACTAACGCCTCGTGCTTAAAAACCTCATCGTTTGGTATGTAATGTTGTACTACTTCACTGTTTAAATTTCAACTCGGCTGTTATCCTATCTCGTCCATTTTAATTGCCCTTCCATTAAACTGATGATCAAATAACTTAATCTGATGAATGATGATCGAATAATTTAATCCGCTGAGTAAACTTAACTCAACTATTATCATATCCATTTAGCTGCTCTTTCATCCATGTTGCAGCTCATTCGTTCATTTTCCTTACCGTATGGTTGTCATTCGTCTAAACTGATGATCAATAATTTAATCTGATTATCGAATAATTTAATCTCAACTTGATTTAGTAATGTGAATGTAGAGACTACTCAATAGCACCTAAAAACTATATCAGCTATATCGAACGTAAGTAGGCCTTTTTTAAAACAAAACATTTAGCGAATATCCAACCTTCGGTTCTTTTATTCAACAAAATGCTAGAAAATTTCAATTTTGTTACATTACCTTTTTTTATGGCAGTGGCACACGCACTAAAGGTCCTATGGCGCTTGATGAGCGGTGTGTTTGCGAAGATGTTGATTGACACAGTTCTTGAATAGTTGCAGTTTATAATTAGAGGGAAACAGATGTCCTGGGAGTGAGTTCCACAGTGCTGCCGTGCGCCAGACAAAGTTCTTGTAAAGCAATGTTCTAGGTGTTCCAGTTATACGACGAACCAGTGCGCTCTTGCCATCTGTCGTCGCTGTCTGACAGGCATTGCCAGGGGCGGGATGAGGAATATATGCTGAGAAAGTATCTGTCAAACAAAGAAAACTCGGCCACATGCTTGCGGTGTTCAAGACTATCTAGATTCCGGGTTAACTCCGGGTCGCCGATGAGACGCACAGCTCTCTTCTGAACGGAATCCAGCAGCTTTTGGGTGTGCTTTAGTGCGGCACCTCAGATGTGTGAGCAATACTCTAAGCATGGTCTTATTTGGTCTTTGGAGAGCAAGTGCAACTGCTGCGATGTATACAGTTTTTTGTTGCGAAATAGCGCACCAAGCTTCTGGGAGGCTGATTTTGCGATGTTAGGAATGTGGTCATGCCAGGACATATTGCTGTTGACTGAGACACCCAGTCGTCTGACTGACCAGGATGAAGGAATGGTCGATCCTGCCATAATGATGTCAGGGCCCACCGTATTGGCCCTCCCGGTAAACGTGGCTGCTTGGGTCTTTGCTGCATTGAACTGGATCAAATTTCTGTCACCATATGTTTAAAATTTCTCCAGTCCGGTCTGCGGTGATAAGTCTCAGTCGCTGGTAAAGGTTTTTCTGATCTAAATTGAGAGGCAAGGGTACTGTAATCTGCAAAACTGTAAACACGATTATTCGTTTCGATCAGCAGGTCATTAATATATATGTAAAACAGAGTTGATGAAAGTATTGCGCCCTGAGGCACGCCCACGTTAATGGTGAATGTGTCTGAGATGTGTCCATCAACTGTAATGTGCAGAGATTGGTTCTTAAGGAAACTGGCAATCCAGCTGCACAGAAACTGCAGTCCGAAGAACGGCAGTTTGTTGAGCAATCCGTCATGCCAAGCTCTGTCGAATGCCTCCGAAATATCCAAGGTAATCGCTCGAGACTCTTCGTAGTTCTCAATTGCCCTACACCATATATGAGTGGCATAGGCCAACATATCTGCTGTCGATTTCTCTTTGCGAAAGCCGTATTGATTATCGCTGATTATTCTGTTGTTCTCGAAGTACTTGAGTAGTTGCTGATTGACACGTTCGATGACTTTACACATTATGGGAAGCAAGGCAATTGGGCGATAGTTTGAGGGCGTGGTTTTCTTGCCTTTTTTGGAACAGGTTGCACTCGAGCGACTTTCCAAGAAGATGGGTAAGTCCCTTTTCGGTAAGACAGAGAAAAGTCTGGAAAAAACAGTTGTTAGTTCGTTGGCGCAGTTGTTTAACACGATGGCAGGTATTTAGTCCGGTTCTGATGCATTTTGCGTATCAAGTTCTTTAAGGGTTTTACGAATAGCACGGTAGTGAAATTTGACTTCTGCCATGGTAGTTTTGATGTTCGATATGGTGGGAAGACCCTTGCCTTGAGAGACGTCTGAGGTAGAGTGCGATGATAACATTTTGGCGAGCATGTTTTCTTTTTCCTTGGCTGTAGTCGCCGTGATGCCATGTTTGTCTGTCAAAGGTGGTAGAGACGTTTTTGTAAAGTTATTGCTTACTGCCTTTGCTACCGACCAGAAATTCCTGGAGCCACTTGGGGCATTGCAAATGTTTATTCCTGATCCTTCGAGTGTGTTTGTCCTTAGTTTCGTCGATCACACGTTTGCATTCGTTCCTCGCTTCGACAAAATAATTGCGATTTTGCTGGCAGTACTTGTAGGCTTGCTGTTTCCTACCTACAACTCTTTCGTATCTTCTGTCGAACCAGTGCTTTCCTTTTGAGGGTAACTTGATGGGATTTGGGATGTATGCTTCCATTTCTGAGTAATCTCTTCACAGTAGACTGACGGGTCATCAATGCCAAAGCAGACGTCGAGCCAAGGAAAATCTAGGTAGAACTCCCTTAGATCGTCCCAGTTTGTTGAATTGTAATGCTAGATTTTGCGAGGCAATGGTGGATCTTTCACCAACCGTTGTAATAAGTTTGTGGTCGGAAATACCTAATGGCGGACCAACTGTAATTATTATGTACTGGTTAGGATTGGCGGTTATAAAAAGATCCAAGAAGGTGGAATTTGCCCCTCTCTGAGATTCGAGTTGGTTCGTCTAGAAGTTGAGTAAGCCCGCAGCAGATGGCAAATGCTTTAGCTTCACTACCTTCGTTGCCCGTCTTGTGATGTTTCAGCCAGTTGATGTTGTGGGCATTGAAATCTCCCAGAACGATTATTTCTGAATTGTGGTGATCGACCTGTATTGAGTCAAAAGTGGTAGCTGTTGTAAAAAAGGTTTGGTAGGCTCTATCGCTCGGAGAGCGATAGAGACAGCATATAAACTTGGTTAATTCCTTGGCGGTGAACCTGAGCCACATGACGTCAAGGTTGTTCGGTTCGAATGTTTCCTCGTGGTGACATGAAAGGTCGCTTCGGACAAAAAGTCATATTCCGAACTAACCGAACTTATATCTAAATGGGGGGTGTAAGTCGTAACCAGAATAGGGGTAGTTTACTGTTGTTTTTGTAGAA
>JAEQML010083157.1:0-10571 GCA_016904865.1 Pissodes strobi | reverse complement strand
TTTTTTTTTATGGCAGTGGCACACACACTAAAGGGAGATCCTATGGCGCTCGACGAGCGGTGTGTGTGCGAAGATGTTGATTGACACGGTTCTTGAATGTTTGTAGGTTGTAATTAGTGGGGAACAGATGTCCTGGAAGTGAGTTCCACAGTGATGCAGTGCGCCAGACAAAGGAGTTCTGGTAAAGCGATGTTCTAGGTGTCTCCAGTTGTACGACGAACTGGTGCGCTCCTACCGTCTGTCGGGACTGTCTGACAGGAGTTGCCAGGGGCGGGATTATGCGGGCCAAATCTTGGGAACATCTGCCGTGAAAGTATCTGTAAAACAGAGACATCTCGGCCACATGTCTGCGATGTTCCAGACTATCCAGATTCCGGGTCAACTCCGGATCGCCGACGAGACGCACAGCCCTCTTCTGAATGGAATCCAGCAGCTTTAGGGTATGCTTTGGTGCGGCACCCCAGATATGTGAGCAATATTCTAAGCACGGTCTTATTTGCGCTTTGTACAGCAAGAGCAACTGCTGCGGTGTATAGAGTTTTTTGTTGCGAAATAGCGCACCAAGCTTCTGGGAGGCTGATTTTGCGATGTTAGCAACATGGTCATGCCATGACATATTGCTGTTGACCGAGACACCCAGCAGCCCGATTGCCGAGGAGGAAGGAATGGTCGATCCTGCCATAATGATGTCAGGGCCCGCTGTATTGGCCCTCTTAGTAAAAGTTGCTGCTTGGGTCTTTGCTGCATTGAACTGGACCAAATTTCGGTCGCCCCAAGTTTGAACCTTCTCCAGGTCTTGATTAATTGCTGTAATCTGCTCCTGTCTGCGGTGATGAGTCTCAGTCGCTGGTAAGGGTTTTTCTGATCTAAAGTGGGAGACAAGGGTACTGTCATCTGCAAAACTGTAAACAGGATTATTCGTTTCGATCAGCAGGTCATTAATATAGATGAGGAACAGAGTTGGTGAAAGTATTGCGCCCTGAGGCACGCCGGCGTTGATGGTGAATGTGTCCGAGATGTATCCATCGACCGCAACGTGTAGGGATCGGTTCTTAAGGAAACTGGCCAGCCAGCTGCAGAGAGAGGCGGGCAGTCCCAAGGACGGCAGTTTGTTGAGCAGTCCGTCATGCCAAACTCTGTCGAATGCCTTTGAAATATCCAACGCAATCGCTCTAGACTCTCCGTAGTTTTCAATTGCCCTACTCCATGTATGAGTGACATAGGCCAATATATCTCCTGTCGATCTCTCTTTGCGAAAGCCGTATTGATTATCGCTGATTATTCTGTTGCTCTCGAGGTACTTTAGTAGTTGCTGGTTGACTACACGTTCCATGACTTTGGAGATTATTGGAAGCAAGGCAATTGGGCGATAGTTTGAGGGCGTGGTTTTCTTGCCTTTTTTTGGAACAGGTTGCACTCGAGCAACTTTCCAAGAGGATGGGTAAATCCCTTTTCTGTAAGAAAGAGAAAAAAGCCTGGAAAAAACGGGTGTTAGTTCGTTGGCGCAGTTCTTTAGCACGATGACAGGTATTCCGTCCGGTCCTGATGCCTTTTGCGTATCTAGTTCTTTAAGGATTTTGCGAATATCACGGTGAGAAAACTTGACTTCTGCCATGGTAGTGTTGATGTTCGGTATAGTGGGGAGAGTCTTGCCTTGAGGCACGTCTAAGGTAGAGTGCGATGAAAACATTTTGGCGAGCATGTTTGCTTTTTCCTTGGCTGTAGTCGCCGTGATGCCACGTTCGTCCGTCAAAGGTGGGAGAGACGTTTTTGTAAAGTTGTTACTTACTGCCTTTGCTACCGACCAGAAATTCCTGGAACCACTGGGGCATTGCAAAAGTTTATTCCTGATCCTTTGATTGTGTTTGTCCTTAGTTTCGTCGATCACACGCTTGCACTCGTTTCTCGCTTCGATAAAATAATTGCGATTTTCAGTGGTCTGATTTTGCTGCCAGTACTTATAGGCTTGTTGTTTCCTTCCTACAGCTCTTTCGCATCTTTTGTCGAACCAGGGCTTTCCTTTTGATGGTAACTTGATGGAATTTGGGATGTATGCTTCAATTCCTGATGAGATTACTTGCATGACCTCTTCGCAGCAGTCTGAAGGGTCGTCAGTGGCAAAGCAGACGTCGAGCCAAGGAAAATCTAGGTAGAACTGCCTTAGATCGTCCCAGTTTGCAGAATTGTAATGCCAGATTTTGCGAGGCATTGGTGGATCCTTCTGTATGGGTGGCAATTCACAAACCGTTGTAATAAGTTTGTGGTCGGAGGTACCTAATGGCGGACCAACTGTAACCTTGTACTGGTCAGGATTGGTGGTCAGAAAAAGATCCAGGAGGGCGGCGAATTCGCCCCTCTCTGAGATTCGAGTTGGTTCGTCTACAAGTTGAGTAAGCCCGCAGCTGATGGCAAATGCTTCAGCTTCTCTACCTTCGTTGTCGGTCTTGTTGTGATGTTTGAGCCAGTTGGAGTTGTGGGCATTGAAGTCTCCCAGAACGATTATTTCTGAACTGGGGAGATCGACCTGTATTGAATCAAAAGTGGTAGCTAGTGTTGAAAAAAAGCTTTGGTAGGCTCTATCGCTCGGAGGGCGATAGAGACAACATATAAACTTGGTTAATCCCTTGGCGGTGAACTTGAGCCACATGACGTCAAGGTTGTTCGGTTCAAGTGTTTCCTCGCGGTGACATGAAAGGTCGCTTCGGACAAAAAGGCATGTTCCGAACTTATATCTAAATCTGGTATGTAAGTCGTAACCAGGATAGAGGTAGTTCACTGTTGTTGTTGTAGAACATACTTGTGTTTCTGTGAGGGCTAATAAGTGTGGTCTATTTGCTTGTAGATGTTGGTGTACCGAATTTATGTTTGTATTTAGGCCTCTTATGTTGCAGAAATCTATTCTAAATTGGTTCGGTATCTTTGCTGTATGTGAAATGCGGAATGAAGGGCTCCCAGGGCCACCCAGCGCCCGGAGATCCGAATGGCCGGGGAGTTTACTTCCGGAATATTTTGATCCTGGAAGCACCATCATGTCCATATATTCCTACTGTGGAACCCGGGACCACCAGCGCGAAAGCGGAACGTGATTTGGGAAAACCACTTAGCGCTTCCCAATTCTGGTGGGGTGGTCTTTCACCGGACGATGCGAGTAGGCTTATGCATCTACCACCTAGTGCCGCTTCCACTCGAAGCATCGGCCTCAGACTCATTCCTTTGGCGGTCCCTAGTCTGACAGGGGTAAAAATGGGGTTTGTTGGATCACTCCCCAGTGATCAGCTCCAGACTTTGTACTTTGGTGTTCTCCAGCCTGGGGGAGGACGATGGGATTTGATGAGCCATATCCCATGGCAACTCGGAATGGTGGGGGCGTCACTCCCCGTAATCAAACTGCTCTCACCAGTTTGACGTTCCTGCCAGCCAATACAATGCAGCCCCTCTTGTCACAAACCGTCATTGATCGGCCCCAGACTTTGTACTTTGGTGTTCTCCAGCCTGGGGGAGGAGGATGGGATTTGATGGGCCATATCCCATGGCAACTCGGAATGGCGGGGGCCTCACTCCCCGTAATCAAACTTCTCTTACCAGTTTGACGTTCCTGCCAGCCAATACAATGCAGCCCCTCTTGTCACAAACTGTCATTGATCAGCTCCAGACTTTGTACTTTGGTGTTCTCCAGCCTAGGGGAGGAGGATGGGATTTGATGGGCCATATCCCATGGCAACTCGGAATGGCGGGGGCGTCACTCCCCGTAATCAAACTTCTCTTACCAGTTTGACGTTCCTGCCAGCCAATACAATGCAGCCCCTCTTGTCACAAACTGTCATTGATCAGCTCCAGACTTTGTACTTTGGTGTTCTCCAGCCTGGGGGAGGAGGATGGGATTTGATGGGCCATATCCCATGGCAACTCGGAATGGCGGGGGCGTCACTCCCCGTAATCAAACTCCTCTCACCAGTTTGACGTTCCTGCCAGCCAATACAATGCAGCCCCTCTTGTCACAAACTGTCATTGATCAGCTCCAGACTTTGTACTTTGGTGTTCTCCAGCCTGGGGGAGGAGGATGGGATTTGATGGGCCATACGATGGCAGAATAGGTATGTTTCGGGGCTAAAGGACACAATAATAACGGACTTAAACCTCATCAAAGAATGGTTTTACTCGAACCGCCTCTGCCTAAACCTAAGTAAAACCCACATCGTTGGGTTTAAGTGTGATATAGCACGTTTGCTGATGAATGGGGACCTCCTACCCAGCACGCTTATCACTAAAAAATTCCAAAAATTTCACTATAGTCCTAATAAAGAACTCATAGAGGATCACGGAGCAGAATTGATTGGGATGCGTGATCACTGGAGGAAACACCATGAAATCACAAATTGGCTGGAACTTAAAGTGCAGATAGTGACAGACACGTTGATAATGGTGATGCAAATATGATCCAATGCACTTGAGGTAATCTTCAGTCGTTCCAAATTCCAATATTAAATTCATTTATATTTTCCAGTAGCTGCCAAATATCTCTTGAAGCAGCGCCTTTTTAAGCATTTCCTCAATTATAAAAAACCGATAGTATGAAATACATACATTTGTGACACTAAACGGCTGGAAAATTTCTGCTGTCAAAATTCTGAAGGATTCGGGACAACGCCAACGGGGATATATGCGGTAGACAGTTTTATAAAGTAAGCGATTGAATCCCATGTCATCGACCATTTATTTACACCCATGCCAATGAGCAGTCCTTGATATTTTCGGAAATTACCTCTTGTAAAGTCATAATGTAAGAGAGTACCGCAGTACGACACGTTTTCTAGGTTCGACACATCCAGGCCGTGTACGATCCCTATAACTTCGTCAACTTGAGTGAAAGTTCATCGGAAATCCCAGCAGTTCCCTTGTGCAGCATAGTAACAGACGTGGATGTTCTATTAGGTATGCTTGATAATCGGAATCTAGGGTGTTGGATTTTTCTTTTGTGCAAGCAGTTCTTCAGCGACGAGTTATTTAAAGGTTTATCATAATTTTTAAGGTTACATGAATTCATCTTTAACAATAATGCACATTTAAAAAAATAACTATATTTGGAGAAGGAGCTGGCTGGAAAATGTTGTGTGAAAGTCGGTTTCATTGGCAGTTTTATTGCTATGAAGTATATGTAGTGAGCGCGTAAAATGACAGACGCGCCCGAGTTTTCGAACATGTCCATGTATCATTCAAATTTGAACAAAACTCGATTTTTTGTATTTGAATTAGTTGGGTGGGTGAGGACTTTGAATAGTGCGACTCACTACTTACATGTTTACTGCTTTGTTTCAGGTGAAGTAAGCGCGTGATGGCTGAAGAGCCAAATGGCTCATCACAAGAAGGTAATATCACTAGTAGCACCCCACTATCAGTCATCTCTGGCAGTTCCACAGACCACAGAGAATATTATAAGACGTATGATGTTATGACAGGAGTACGGATAGCTGCCACTTTAGGCAGTTTTTTTGGCCTAATGGTCCTTCTTGTTTTATACAAATCAAAATCAAAGGTGAGTTATTTTATTATTAAACGTATTATTAACACCATGATATAGTAACCATGCTTTAGTGCAAAGGGTGGAATTGATGGAATGGCAAAATACTAATTTACTGGATTTGAATGGTTGGTTGTTTTGATCTAATCTTATTTTTCTAACGATATAGAGAGACATATTTGTGTTAAATGTATTATCAAATGTCTAAGTTATTTTCTAAATCATCGTTATTTGATTCAAGTACTACTTAACATAATGATGTTTCCACGTTTTAACTATCTAGGCATGATATTACGTTGCTATATTATTCAAAAGTGAGATAAGGCCTGTTTTTCTACTGGTGGTATGTTCGGAAAGTATGAGTGTGCAAATATCAGTATCTCGGAAGCGGTAGTTCATGAAATTATTATAATTTTAACCATATGAATTTAAAATGCATTAACTTGTTGAGCGTTTCATTAGAAATGCACAACTTTGATCGGCACGTATAAAACTAAAAAGCAATTGCTGAAAATGTTTAATGGTAATCGTGTTTACCCAGGCATCACAGGTAATATCAAGGATTTTATTAGAATTGAATAATATATTGGTTATCGAGCTAGGTTTACTGAGAACTTTGTCTAAACTTCTTTTGGATTGCGGGTTGACTTTGTTGTTCTCAAACTTGAGCTTTTCTGAACTACAACACTTTCAATTTCTTGTTAGTGTGTCTAATTTCCTATTGTTTGGAACTGATCTCTGAAGAGAAAGTGATACTTATTAGGAGTTTGTTTTGGAAGTATTGGGTTTACATTAAGCGAATTTGTGCAACTTGAGACCACCCTGCTTCTAAATAAGCAGTTTGTTTTTGAGGTTTAATTTGTTGTCTTTTTTAATTAATGGATAGAGCACATCCTTTCTTTATTTTATTAGCAAATAAATGACTTTCTTATGCCATTCTATTTGAACTTTTTTTGGGAACATATTTGCCGGATTTTTTGGAGAGGTGTAAATGTGTACCGTTAGCGTCCTACATGATCAGTTGGGTATTTGAGATTTTTGAGTAAGAGGGCCTTTTCAATATCAAGCATGCATATTGATTGAATCTATTCCTTGGAAATACCGTGTAATTTGCTCAACCCCTTGTGCTAGTCCAGTTTTTAAGCTCGATTGAAAACTAAATTATTTGGAGCAAATTATTTCGCAAATCTAAAAGCCGGAGTATCTTGTTCGCCAGGTGATCGAGGAATATAATTGGCTTGGGGAGCATGTTATGAGAAAAATTTTTTCACTTCTGGGAATATTCTCAGTGTGTCGATCCTTCCAAGAAATATTAGAAATATTTTTTCACATTACTAAATAAAACTTTTTATTGCCTTAGAATTTTATGATGGTCTTGACCTCGTTTTCTGTGGAACTATTCCAGATATTTTCAAATTGAAAATCGCCACTCAGTTCAGCTTGAAATCTCCCTGTTTATAAATAAACACCTATTATAGTGATCGCTGACCTGCTTACGGGTAAATATAATTATTGGTGTATTAAGACTGATCTTGTTTTTGCGCTGTTTAAAGAATATTACTGCAGTATAATTTCCAGCTTGGTTGAAACCATAAATAGTTAAGACATTTCTTAGTGTTTGTTGGGATCAGTGTGAGGGATCCCTTCTTTCTTGCACTAACTGATGCAACATAATTAAAAAAATGTGTCTCTTGGAACAAAAAATGGGGAGCGTCTGATTGGAATCACATGCCTATTAAAATATTTTGTTAATAACCCTCACCATCTACCAAATTGGTCCATGCCCTCATCAACTTAAAAGCACCAATTGGTGCAATAAATCACTTTTTCGTTCATGGAAATTATTCGCAGTCCTTAAAGGATGCAATAGTACCAGTACATAAAGGGAGTGATAACAATCTTTTTCACTCGTAGAGAACTTGTATATGGTACTGAATAACGAAAATATGGTTGCAGCAGTATCCTGCTAATTAACAAAATTATTTAACTGTGGCATTTGCGGGATAATCCTGCATGAGCTGGGATGTTACGGGTTTCGGGGTGAAGGCAGTGGGTTTCTTTGCGGGGAAATTTATATGTTTATTTGGAGATTACTGCGGGAGTGTAACAGGGTCATAATGATTTTTGATTTGACTCATGTATATAGTGAGCATTTTTCACACTTTTCACTGACGATTCCACTATCAACACTCAATGAGGGAATGTCCTCAGAAATTACTAAAATAAGAAGGTTTTGTGATGCTTGTTGATATTTAAATCTAGAAAACAAATATTATTAATTTTAGGTGCGTGCTATTAGGGTGATCAGCTAGTGAATGATCAAACTTGTACTAAGTACTTTGGTTTCCACATTGATCAGAATTTACTGTTTCGGCCGCACATTATTTTATTGGTTTCTGTAGTAGGTTTCCTGCTTGTTGCTGATGCACCTAGAGTCTCACGGGAGCTTGCCTCGTCTTGCGCAAGAATGGCTTTGCTCTTTTCGACCCCCATCTTATATATGAAGTTTTGCTTCTGGGGAATTACTTGCCAGTATTTAATGAGTGTGATCTTTGCAATACTGCGAGCTATAAGGCTAGATCGAGAGACTCAAGTAAATCGCTATTTATATTAAAAAAATACTAATGATTACATCCATATTTATAATGGAAAGCCTGTGCCTGATACATCAAAACAGGAGCAAGTTCAGCAAGTTCTTGAGGCCCACAGTCAGATATGATATGAAATACATTGACAACGTATCTCTTCCCGTATCTACTACCACTCTTATAAAAACGCAGTCAATTACAATGCTAAAAAGATATTTAATTGTTTGTCGACTGAAATCAAAGCTCTTGTGACTTAGACAAGATTTCGATCTGACGGAAGGAACTTACTCATTAATTGAAGATGGGTTCTGATAGGTGAGGTGGGCGTTTGGTGTATTTTTTCCATAGGTCCAAAATATATATTTTTAATCTAAAATATAATAATATGCTAAAAATATGCTTCGTGTCTGTAAAACTGTCTGAAATTTTGCTCTCTAATTTGCTGCCTTTAAGAAACAGCATTCATAACTTTTTATTTTTATTGACGCTCACCTGCAGTTGGGGCATTTTTTGGAAAGAACAACAAAAATACATTCAAGCTCTTTCTAGGCAACATAAGTCTTACGTAGGGCATTATGTTCAAGGATATTGTATTATTATTGTCATTGTTATTATTATCATCTCAATGTTGCGTGAATGTCATATGGGTAATTTGCTGCAATTTGTATAGGTACTGCGTTAGCCCCCTCCTATATCTGCTCTCAACTTTATTATATTAGATTCAACAATATTCTCTTGTCACTTGTGTGTTTGCGTTTTGTTTTTATGTTCTAAAGTTTTCGATTTGTTACATGTTAATACGTTAATTATACTGAGGCTACTATATATATTACTGTGTGAATATAATCCAACGTCCTTGTGGTGTCTATATATCTCGCAATATTTTTTTTGTTCATCATGTCTATTAACAGTTTTGTGTTTTTCTTAAAGTGTAGTAAGTTCCGCAGTTGAGTTGCTGCCTCCCCAGATTGTTAAATTTGTTTCCGTTTCTCATTTTAATTCTTGTTTCATTTAATGTTGTTCTTCCACTTAATCTTACTGTAGTGTTCGTGATGATAGTGACTATTCCTGCTTATTTGTTGCTGGGTAAAGCGTGGTTGTGCTTGCCCGTTTGTATTTTCTTCGTTGTCTCTTAGTTTCTTTGCGCCTTCTCCTTTGATTTTTTGTATTTCGTGTGTCGTTATTCTATTGTTCTTTAGTATTGCACTCTCTGGTTTATGAATCTTTATTCTGTAGTAACCTCAGCTAAATTGGGATATTTTATTGTGAAAAGTCTGCGTTTTAATTGATATCCCCTTGCTATATTTCCCATAGAATAAGGTCATGGGAGATTTCCAACCTTTGTTGCAAGGTAATAACAACACCTGACAGTGATGATTTCTTTCACTTATGGTGAGTCAGAATGTCCCGCTTCAGGATGGCCATTTAGTATTAGGTAAATTATCTTCTATGAGTCTTTTATTTATTATTGTTGGCTTGTTTTTCAAATATATTTTTCTGACCGGTTTTCCGTTACGTATTTTAGTGAATCTTTTCTTAGTCGTTTGAGATGGTTTTGTTTTCTATATAAGTATAAGCTTCCTCCTCTGAAAAGGCAACTTCCATCACCATCTAGATTTGATCTTATAAGAAAATTGGTCTCGGAATTAGATTCGGTTGTAGCATTTACTGTCGCCACTGATCCTCATCAGCAGTGGCTCCAGAGTGTCCTGGCATTTATTATTATTAGATTTTACAATGCATAATGAAACTTATTACTACATATCTATTCTTGGATTTACTGTTTTCGATTAACAATTAATACTAAGAATGTTTCGTCAACAATTATCAATAGCATTTTCATTCGTTCATGGGCTCGACTAGAATTAAGAGTTTTATCTACAACCGTTGAATAATAGACACATACTACTTATGATAGTAAGAGCTTTATTATATGCATAATACAACAAATGCAATTATAATTACTCATAAAACAACCAATTATATAATTATTATAAATTCGTAATAGGCAATCCGAGAGCCGCAACTCTGGAAAAGGAAAATGCCAACATAGGTATGGTGTTGACGTCTCGGTTGACTTAATGTTAAAATTTCGCTTTCGAGTTAAGTATTCTATGTGTTTAAGTATGGTTGTAGATAAATTATAGTATTTTATTCACGTATAATGAGCGATAATAAAGTCTGATAATTATGGCCTATACCATAAACCTATTAGGTTTATGCCTATATGCTCGTTAAATAACATAGGGTAAAGTGGTCCATAGAGGGACACAAAATTTAGAGTACCTATCTGAGCAAGCAGATAATAAGTTGCCTGTAATGTTTAGTGATCGTAAATAGTTTAGTATAATAATTACCAATTCCTACTGTACACTATTGATACCACTGTGGACCATACAGTGGTGTATAGCGGGAGTAGCCTAGGTCAGTGGGATTTATTAAATATATACAATTTTAATGTAGAT
>MU197424.1:563-10572 GCA_016904865.1 Pissodes strobi | reverse complement strand
TCGTTATTGAAAATAAAATTAGCAAGTTGTTTGTACACTGACATTATAAAAACATGATTTCTGTGAATATCTATTCGTCATTTGTTTATAATTTAATTCGTATTTTGGATACTAATATGTTGTATTATTTATTAATTTAATTCAGAAACTGTCATGTTTAGAAAAGTTAAATTGTTTTTCATAAACGCTGATTTTAATAATGGCATACAAATTAAAAGTAGTAGACCACGTAGATGACCATATTCACTTTAAAAGTAACAACCTACCCACCTAAATAAAAACTAAAATAGTTTGTGCCTAAATAAAACAGTTTTAAATAAGGTAGTTATTTTTAGACTTACATAATTAATCGATTTAATGCGTTCCGGTAGTTTATTACATAAATTAATACTAACGCAATATGGACTCTTCTTGAAGCGATGACCTGTTGGGAGCTGGAAATTGGTTTTTGTATATTCTGTTCTGATATTTGTAGTCAGGTTCTAATACGAGCATTTGCTTTGATGTATTTATTCAGTATGTTATTGAGTCGGTATTGCTATTTCAACATGTATGGTATGTCGTGCGGTTATTATTTTTTTTTTGAGGCAGTAGGCAGTGTTCTGAAAATGAAGGCTTTCATTTATATATTTTTTTATAAAAATAAATCATCTCTTTTAGCTTGAACCCATTCCACTGTATTGCCATAAAATCTTAAGGAAAAGTCTGGAACGATCCAATTGTCTTACTTGTTCGATTATAATAAAACTTTTGCTTTTAATGTGCTTAATTTACTTTCCTATTTTTGCGAAATCGATATGAACTTGTGTTATTTTTTTTTGCTTGGAATACATACTCTCTTTAATAATGGCTTTGGCACTCTGTTATTTAATTTCATGCCTTGACATTAAATTTAGCTTCCGATCTAGCCTATAGTGATCGGAAGACTAAGAACTGTTTGGCTCTTAGTTAAGCCATTTAGATTCTATAGCATGTGAAAATATAATTATTCCTAGTACTTGCACTGCCATAGCAAACAGTCGGCCTCTAATCCATTTCCAATGAATATTTATTTATTGATAAGCGGTTTAGGTCCATAAAAGAAGTGCAGCCATGAATTTTGATTGGTCAATATAACAGGAAGTTGCTAGTTAGCAGAGAAAGAATAATTATAATTGGTGCATACCCGTGACACACACTCCTAAGATTCGTAATTCCTTGAAATTGTATTGCCCCTCAAAACTCGTTTGCTATATTACATGCAAAGTCATTCTCGATTATTTTAGAATGATTTGGTAAAGTTATAATGGCAAAGTAGCATATCATTTGATTCCGACAAAAGGGCTGTTTCGAGACAAGACGTCCGAGCGCAAAATATTTTGGTTTAACAATGCGCTAAGTGGTAACAAGTTTGAAATAAATCTCCTTTGAAAGAACGAATATGAACCACTTCAAGGCAAGGACGATGGACAAGCCTATTACGAAGAAATAACTGTTCTGGCAAATGGAGGTTACTTTATCCCATATATCCGAAAGGTCGACTACTTATATTACCTGTATTGTGTTTTCCACTAAGATCTCGGTATTGAAACTCACTAAAAGACCAATTCGTTTAGATCCTCAACACAAAATTACTAAATTAAATCTACCACACTATCAACAGTCAAATATCCACGGTCATCAAATTGTTGTAAGTAAACTTAGGGACAAGTTCGTTCAAAATAGTTATTTATGCAACAAGTGTGTAAAGTGGCCCTTTTTTATGGATGGGAATATTGTCAATCCAATGAATAAAAAAAAGGTACTTTACACATGAGTAGCATACGAAATTTTTTCTACTACGGAAAAAAATAAGTAAAAACAAAAATATTAAATTACTTTACGCACTGCCCTAAATGTCAAAAATATGTCAGATTTACTTTTCGCACTAGTGCGTAATAGTATATTATTTTATATGGAGGAAAAGTGATACTTTTCATGGCGCGCTCGTGTTTAACAGCCGAACGGAGTGAGGCTGGTAATAGAGAGCAAGCCATGAAAAGTAACTTTTCCTCCAAATAAAATATGCTGTTTTTTCTTCAAATGTCGACAAATTAATGCAAAAACATCTCTTTTTAATAGTAATAATATCTAATTATTATTAAAGATAAATGGGTTCGCAAGGCGGCTTAGACCACGGTCGTAGGTGGCCTTGCTTAGACCGGTGTCGGTGAATTTGTAACATGAAGCTGTCAGTGGCCACTGTCAACAATAATTATTTTTTAAAGATTGCGTCTCCGATTGCGTTTTAATTCCGTATTGATAAGCAGTTATTGAGTAAGTTCGATTAAATAATAACCAATTTGTTCCTAAATTAGTGATTTTTAGAAATGTAGTCACAAATTGAGTGATAAGTACAAATTGTAGTTTAATAAATCTTGAGTTGTTGACGCTTATTTTGATGTTTGTTTGTATTGTATCTATGTTGCTATGACAACACTTTTACCTCCGCCGGCGGAAAAGTGAAAAGTAAAGCTCCGGCGGAGGAAAAACGAAACTTCACGGCCGCCTACACAGTCGAGTAATGACGGATTTACTGACGTTTGAAGAAAAAATAACTTATTTTACGCACTGCACATTAAAAAGGCTTATTTTACGAATCTTGGAGAGTGCGTAAAGTGAGCATTTTACGCACGTTAGTAGAACAAATTATTTTGTTATGTAAACAGCTGGGTTGTTGGGTATTATGCGCTTAGCAGCGAGGAGGTTGCTTTTTCATTCCAGAGTAAGATATGGTATTATATTTTGGCGAAACTTGGCACGATCTTGCTACTGTATAAAATGCAATAATTTAGAGATAATTGTAAAAATATCGGCATTGAGAAATTCAGCAATATTTCGTAACATATTTTGACAGTTGGTTTGTAGCAGTTTGTACAGAGTGGCCCGTTTAAGAGGGGCCTATACCTTATCTCGAAAACTACGGGGTTTGGAAAAAAAAAATTAAATAGAAAAGTTATTCCTAGTAAAATGATTTTTAATTTTTCTGTACTGTTTTAACCGTCACTTTTTTATATACAGGATGGTCAAAGAAAGTTACACTTTTTTAAATGAAACACCCTATATTTTATTACATTTTTGGATTCTACTTAAAATTCTAAGCATATATAATATATGATGTTATACCTCTAACGTTAGTAGTTTAACAGCTACAAACAGTTGAAAATCGGTACTTTGACTACTTTTCACCTTGGTAGCAAGAAGACCATTATAGATGGAGTAAAATGAATTCCACATTCCTATCTTAACTTCTCAAGAGCTATCTGATGGTGCTAACTGACGATACCTACCGAGGTACCAGATTTGGTACCCATGGTACCACCTGCCAATTAATACCGTCAGATAGCTCTTGAAAAGTTAAGATAGGAATGTGAAATTAATTTTACTCCATCTCTAATGGTCTTCTTGCTACCAAGTTGAAAAGTAGTCAAAGTACCGATTTTCAACTGTTTATAGCTGTGAAACTACTAGCTCTAGAGGTATAACATCATACATCAAATATGCTTAGAATTTTAAGCAGAATTGAAAAATGTAATAAAATATAGGGTGTGCCATTTAAAAAAGTGTAACTTTCTTTGACCATCCTGTATATAAAAGAGTGACGATTAAAACAATACTAAAAAAATAAAGATCATTTTACTAGGAATAACTTTTGTATTTAAATTTTTTTTCCAACCCCCGTAGTTTTCGAGTTAAGGTATAGGCCCCTCTTAAACGGGCCACCTTGTACATATGAGACACGATTGTCTGTTAATGTCATTAAGTAACGCAAAAATGCACTACCAAAATGCGATATTCCGATGAATCCAAAAAACATGCTAAATGTGGTAAGTTATTTTCAAAATGATTTGCGATCTCGATTTAAGGCAATTCAAAAAACTTCCGAATCTCTAAAAGTTCCACAAAGCACATTATACAACCTAGAAGATTAAAACAGAGGAACGGATTTCGAATTTAGAAGGAATATGTGTGGAAACGTTTCTCGGAGCAAAGCTAGAGTTACGATGAATACTCTGCATGGTTTAAGGGAAGTAATTTGCAAAACGTATGTTCGAAAGGAACATATTACTTTAGAAACTATTGACCGGCAATTTATTGAAAAATCATCAGAAATTGAGATCTCAAAAAGTTCTTTATATTTGAGAATTAAGAAAATGGGCTTTAGCTTCACGGAAGAAACCATTTATTGGAAATGGCTGGAATCAGATTGAAGAAAATTTTATTTTAAAATAAATATCAAGTTACTAAAAAGAAGAACATATATAAACCGAGTTTTTTGGATGAGACATGGGTTTTTATCAAAAGTGTGGATAGAAGTGGAATACGTTACAGTATTGTTCATCTCGGAAATAAAAATTGATCTCTGACTCATCGGTAGTTATTTGGTCAATGCTACAACCTATAGCCACAAAAAGTACCACTTTTACTCCTATTAATACGATATACTTTTTCTAGTTAATTTTTTTTGTACGTTATAGTAAGTCAAGGTTAAGATATTTTGTCAAAGGGTGTGTCTTCTCTTCTTAACATTGTTCCTCGATAAAACTTATTGTAACTTGTGTTACTGGAACAAAATAAACCTTATATATCTATGTTTCATTTAATATATGGGTAATCAGTACGCGAACGACTTCACAATTTAGTAAATTATTTCGTCATTTCATGGCGGGCAAGCGAGCAGTATCATAAATATAATATTGTTCACATTTGCTAATAGTAATTTTGTTATTTAGATTATCTCAAAACTGTCAAATAAGTGATTGTTTATGTTAGTTTGTATGCTTTGCACATGCATTTAAATTAAGGAGATATCAACAGCAAATTGACATTAGCTGAGAACTAAGTTGGAGAGGGGGATTAGCCTGATCGAGATCAGGATCAGCTTACGGAAGTATAAAGCTTTTATAGAAAACCGACAAGTCTGGTCACTATTTAGTAAACGGTCGAATCGCCTAGAACCTGTAACGTAACGGCTACCGTTTACCGACCTGATTTTTGGTTATTTATACGGTTTGCTACTTTATAAGGTTGTGGATTTGTCCGGTAAAACCGATCACCAAAAAGGGCCGTGGTTACTATCATTGACTGTAGTTTATACAAGTAATTTAGGATTATATTAAAATTCAATTATTCAAATTTGTTTGTTTCGCAAACGTAAATGAGGAATTCGTTCAAATATAAATTCTGACTAAGCGTTAATGGTTCAAATTTATTACTCATAGTCATTACCCAAGCTAATTACATTTCCGGTATCGAAGACGGGGATCTGTAAATATTTTCTATGCAAGAGGACTTGCATGCTTGTTTATGGCTTTGCTTCTAGGCAATTGCCAGCTCCATTACGTAATGACCACGTCGTGTCTCTGGACCATCCCGTGACCATCTATAACATTACTAATTCGGTTATACAAAGTCCTGTGAAATTTATGATATAAGCAGTTGAGCAGTTCTTAACATACTGCTGGTAATTGGACCAATGTTAGAACGACGACATACAGAGGCAATCTGAAAGCAATAAAAGACCCACAAATCTAGGAACAAGGACATTGGATAGGCTATATCTATAAGTTGAGCATCACAGTTTTATTTTATTGTAATTAAGGAACTGCATCATAATTTTGATTGACTCCACTATAGGGCTTAGCTAAAATCAAATTGATAGTAATGGGTGAAGTGTATCGTAAATTAATCAACTCTTTATATAAATCGAAAGACCTGATTTCGTTAATAAGGCATTCAAAAAAAGATATGATTCAGACTTTCTATTTGTCCACACTCACAAAGTGGAATTTCTCTAATTTTAAGTTTGTGTAAAAGTTCACCTGTTAGACAATGTCCAGTTCGCATCCTAATTATAGTAGTAATGTGCCTACAGTCTTTAAAAAATACTAAGGAAAACCACCTTTTAACTGGGAATTTGTCCTGCACTTAGTTATGTATATTGAAAATTTTTGTTTAGCCCCGAAGTTACCCAATTTTGTTTAAATCGTTCTTTGAGATTGTATTTAATGTTATTATATACCTCAACCGCATCAATGTTATAAGGTTATCTCTGGGAACATTGAAAATTCTACCCACGTTTGCAAGAGTATCCGCTTCAATATTCCCGTTATACCAGAATGTCCTGGGATCCATCCATTTTGAAGCATCCGAAAATACGAAAGTGAAACATTTTTATATTTTTCAGTAACTGCGTAAAATTTTTCTTTACTCATGATTTAATTTTTCATACTACTAAAAATTTTTATAGGCCCAATTAATTCCTCAAATTCTAATTCATAACATGGTAACATATTAGATTTATAAATTTTGTTTATATGAGGTAAAAATTGTTGCATAATTTCTATTAAATATGTTACCAGCGAATATTAACTACGATAAGAAGATTCACTCTCCGCGGCGGCACGTCAACGGTATGTCTCCTTCCCCGCGCGAAAACTAGCATGATACTGGCATGTGACCTTTGGACCCGGCGCACACTGGTCGAATTTCTAGGAAAGCTGGCCATAATAAGGTTTACCAGAAATAAGACATAAAAGTTATTAAGTATTACACGTTTAATATATCGTGTTTTAGACAAATAATTGTTGAATTTTTTGCTCATCATCTATATTTATATATAGGGAATATCAATTTTCACTAACGATAAAAATCATGTATAAAAATCATTTGTATGTTCTTAAATCGTTTTAAAAAAGGATTTTGAAAATTAAGGGCTCCTTCGTTGTAAAAAAAAGGGTTTTAAATTTTTAATTCGATGATACAAATTTTGTTTTTGCAACGGTTAATTCAGGAGTCTCACGAGCAAAATGAATGTTAAGCGGACGACAGAAACGCGTTGATGAGGGCCTGCAATTTTGCCGTACATGTATTTCAGAGTTATCGCTATTTTTAAAAATTAATCTAATAGGGACGCAACTAGTAAAAAATATAGAAGCATCAGTGCAGCTGTTGTTCAAAAACACTTGCTTATATTCTGAATATCCGAAGGTAATATCAAAGCCATATTTACAAATTAAAACTAAATTATAAATTTTTATCTGCTGATTCAGCCAAATTATTTATTACCTCTTTTTATAATAACATCAGTCTTGCATCAGCAATAATGATTCTACCGAAATTTCAGCTTCAGTTTCACTTACTACAATATTATGGGATTAGGGGTGGGCGACAATAATCGATTATTCGATTCACTTTTAAGAAATTACCGATTAATCGACTTATCGATTAATGTTTCAGAAAATATCGATAATTGATTATTTCGATTAATCGATTATTCAGTTATTTGCTAAAATATTAAGAGTTTAATCGATTATTCAATTTCTTGCCCACCCGTACCGATGACTTTACAACAGATATAGCTTTTAAAATTCCAATTTAATAATGCGTTGCGTTAAGGGTAATTTAAATGACATTTGAAAATATTTTCAGTACAACATATGAAGCAAAAAAAAACAGAGAAGCGTATATGCTCAAACAAGACAGCAGCAGGGAAAACTGCGCACGTTACAAATTTAGCCAATAAGGGATCCTCATTTCGACGCGTCATTTTCTGATAATCTGGCTTCAGTTGTTGCACAATTAGGTATAACACCAACACATAACCTCAACGGAGTGTTAGCACGTTAGCAGTATAGTACATCAGTCTTTATCTTTTTATTATGTATTTGGGCAAAACTATATGATAAGAAGGATCACACTCCGCGGCGGCATGTCAACGGTGTGTCTCCTTCCCCGCGCGAACACTAGCAGAATATCGGCAGGCCATGTTACAAATAAAACAATCATGTTGGCAGGCGGCCTTTGACGCGGCGGCCATAGACCAGCTCATCCTTTTGTCAGATTAATTTTCACGCCTAAATTCTATAGTCGAGTCAATATTCGATATAAGATAATATCGCTATTTTTTAGTTGTATTGTATTACAAAATAGGAATGAAATATACAGTAAAAATATTGTGCGAAACCTTTAACCAATTTTAAAATGACCCAAAACGCCAAAATTTAATTAAATATTAAAAGATGGGGCAAATTCGAGCAACATTTTCTTCTTGATGTCTTTTGTCAGAATATTAGTATTCGGAAATATGGTGAAATCATTAACACAAAATCAAAATCTTTTAAATATTAGTTATTACATACCTTGAGTATTGTTATCAATAATAACTAATTAAAAACGTTAACAGATTTTTGAAACATCCAGTTGAATACAAACTTTATCAAAATATTTATTTGGTGATAATAATAAGAAAAACCATAACGTAAGTTTGACAGGGCGCTGCAAACAATTCAGAAGATATCAATTGTGTTTTTCCAAAGCCAAATAGAGTATTAGAGTGCTATAAATAATTTCGTCATAAATTTGATTAAATATACCGCAAACGAAAATATCGTTTATGGCCAGCTTTTATTTAAATTCAACCTGTGTGCGGTGGAGTTCGCTGATCATTACCAGGCAACGAAGAAAATCAACGACGATTCCTTTGTAGCGCTTTCTGGCCATTGAGTGGGCCTTCTTGTCGTAGTTAATATTCGCTGATGTTACTTTAGAGTTATTGATGGAGCCCATTTTATGCAATAGAATCCTACGGTTTTCCATTATAATATCTAAAATAGGATGATTTTGGACACTTAACGATTTTTTTCAAAAAGTTAATAGTTAAATTTTTCCTTCTTTGTTCCAAGTCCATCATAGCGGCCTGAAAAATCATTAATAGGGTGGAAGGATCAGCTCCCCACCATACCCTACAAATAGCCTTCAAAATATTAAGTGCTTTACTTGCTTTAGTTACGATGTTCTCCGTATGTAATTTCCATTTGAGATGTTTCTGGAAGATTATGCCTAAGTGTTTGACTGACATTTTATATTCTATGATTTCATTATTATTAATCATAATTGGTGGAGGTCGGATCCTTCTACTTCCTTTAGTAAACCATACCGCCTTGCACTTACTAAGCGCCAACGATATATCATTTTGTACCAGAAATCATTAACATTTCCCAAAATATCCGTCTTTCTTGCAACCATGACATCAATGTCCTTACCCCTTAAAGCAGCATACCCCATTATCTTAACTTCCCTAAAATCTAACTTAAATAACTCCGCCATATATGTATATGTTAAATAGAATAGTACTTAAAGGTGAACCTTGTGCTATACCCGTTGTGACTAGATATGGCCCCAGAAATGTACCATCATCACTTCTAGTGTATACTAATCTATTACGTATTAACATGAGGTTATTCAGTTTTATAGGATTTATTTAGCTTCTGATATAACATATAAATTCACATTATCATATGCTGACTTTATGTCCAACCAAACAGCTAGCACAGATTCTGAGCGGAGCAGATTACAAAGCATTGAATATAAAGGATGACACATAGGCAGCACTATCGTATATCCCTTTTCCTTTACGAAAATCCGTTTGTTGTTCTGCTAAAAGACAGTTATGTTCCAAAAACCAATCTAGGCGGTTTTTTATCATTATTTCTAGTATTTTGCCTCCACATGAAGCTAATACAATTGGCATATAATTTTCTGCTAAATTGGGGTCTTTATTAGGTTTAGGTAAACATATAATATTAAATTTTCTCCATGAAGATGGAATTGAATCTCCCCTCATTATTCCATTATAAACATTAAGCAACCATTGTTTTCTCCTTAGTGGAAGTTTTTTGAACATCATATATGCCAAATCGTCCATGCATGACGCCGGAAAACTTGTATTTTGCACAGGAGCAGCTCCAAATTGCTATTAACTTTGTTAGTAAGCATCTGAAACGTTGGACCGTTGCCATTTTTTTTAATATCGTTATTAAGAACCATTTCTTTATTTGACATGTTTAAAATTTTACCCCAGACGTGTGAGACATTAGCATTCCTATTTAAAGTATGACAAAACTTGAGAAAATTTTCTTTTTTCCTTTCCCTCAATTTTATCCTGGTAATAGCAATAGATCTTTTAACCTGTATATAGTTTTCTATGGTA
>JAEQML010083152.1:0-10574 GCA_016904865.1 Pissodes strobi | reverse complement strand
ACAGTTGTAACAGTCCGATTTTGCCAGTGCCAAATATTTTTAAATTTGGCTTTATACGCCACATTTAGCAAAAAATGATGCACCTTAAGATTATTCTTATTGACTGATTTTTCTTCTTTGTAACAAACTAAGTTCCGTGTTACTGAATAAATACAAAATTTTAAATGTGGTTGAATGATAGATTTATATAAAAATAATTTAGCGCAACAACTTAAATTTTTCCTACCCTAGACAGAAAGTTGATTTTTTTTCACTTTTTTGTGGTTGATATATATGATCCAATACCGATTTGGGCCAATGGTCGAAAAATACGGCCAAAACGCGTTCTAGCCACCAGCGGCAGCGCTTTCCGGCCGCTTAATGTAGATCATAACGCGTTCTGGACCTTTTGCAATTGCCAGAATGCCTACTGACTTTGCCAAGTCAGCCCGAAAGCATTCTGGCATTCGCCACATTGTCAGAATACGTCGAGCACACAAACAATACGTCCAAAGGCCCATGTAATATGGAAAAATATTTTTATTGTTTATGTAAGTATGACACTCAAGAACTGCTGTTGTGACATTTGCTGCTACATACGACTTTCTTATCTCTACACGCGCATATTTTGTCGACGAAATAGCGTTTGCAATTCGGCATTGTAATTACCAGCCCATTTAGCACAAACTTCACCAGAACTAATACAGTTTTTTTTAAATGTGCCCATACTTCCAACAACAATAACACTGAATTAAATGCATCTATTCGGCTACTTTGTATAATGTTCACCCAATATTTAAGCTATAATTTTTAAATATTATATATAAATATAAAATTTGAGTAAGCTCAACTTAACTGATGAGTATAAACGTGCACACGAACGGTGTGATTCCTGCTAGCAGTATAAAATCCGCAATTTAGGATGTTTTAAATTGGCGTTGAATAATAAGTTTTATATGTAACTATTTATAATGCCTAGTGTTATTGATTTTTAGTGGTTGAGTTTGTAAATGGCTTGATTTTGTGAGATATTTGGAGAAAAGTAGTCTAATAAAATACCAAATTCTTTCTTATCAGTGCATAAAATACCAAGTGCCGTTTTTACGAGTTTATGTTTATTGTGTTGAACACTGACCTCGTTCATTTGTCACAGGACCGGACTTAAATTGAAAACATGAGAAGTTTGAACTAAAATACATTATAAATTTTTCATGTGTAAAGGTGATAGTGGGTAAATAGTACTAGGGTCAATTTAATAATGGCAACCTCTTTTAAATGTTGTAAGTCTAAGGAACAACCAAACTGGTACTGTCTAATATGTAAAAATGTATTCCACAAAAGTTGTTGGTTAAGAAGGAACAAGGGACATGTTGAGATTCCAGACAACCTAATATGGTGTTCTAGGGAGTGTGCAGAGTGTGTAACAGATGGAGAGTTTAGTGTCGCTGAAGAATTAAGAATTATAATTAAAGACTTAAAAGCAGAGCTTGATGAAAAAAATGCTTAAGTTCAGTCTCGTTCGCCCAAGAAACGGCAGTTGCTGAAGAGGAAAATATTAAAGAAATTGAAAGGCTGAATAACATCAACAAAGAACTTCAAAACAAAATTGAATCAAGTTTGAATCACAGACATTTTGCTGACGCATCAACCCAGATAGGACAGGCTGTTCGGAAGCATGTCGCAATACAGGCTCAATTTGGAGCAGTTGATGTTGAAGTACAGACGGTGGAGGGTGAAGATAATGACGGAAGTGTGACTAGGATTTTTTTTTTTTTATGGCAGTGGTACACACACTAAAGGGAGACCCTATGTCGCTCGACGAGCGGTGTGTGTGCGAAGATGTTGACTGACACGGCTCTTGAATATTTGTAAGTTGTAATTAGTGGGAAACAGATGTCCTGGGAGTGAGTTCCACAGTGATGCAGTGCGCCAGACAAAGGAGTTCTTGTAAAGCGATGTTCTAGGTGTTTCCAGTTGTACGACGAACTGGTGCGCTCTTGCCGTCTGTCGTGACTGTCTGACAGGAGCTGCCAGGGGCGGGATGAGGCGGACCAAATCCTGGGAACATCTGCCGTGAAAGTATCTGTAAAACAGAGATATCTCGGCTACATGTCTGCGGTGTTCCAGACTATCTAGATTCCGGGTCAACTCCGGGTCGCCGACGAGACGCACAGCTCTCTTCTGAATGGAATCCAGCAGCTTTAGGGTGTGCTTTGGTGCGGCACCCCAGATATGTGAGCAATATTCTAAGCACGGTCTTATTTGCGCTTTGTAGAGCAAGAGCAACTGCTGCGGTGTATAGAGTTTTTTGTTGCGAAACAGCGCACCAAGCTTCTGAGAGGCTGATTTTGCGATGTTAGCAACGTGGTCATGTCAGGACATATTGCTGTTGACCGAGATACCCAGCAGTCCGATTGAGGGGGATGAAGGAATGGTCGACCCTGCCATAATGATGTCAGGGCCCGCTGTATTGGCCCTCTTGGTAAACGTGGCTGCTTGGATCTTTGCTGCATTGAACTGGACCAAATTTCGGTCGCCCCAAGTTTGAACTTTCTCCAGGTCTTGATTAATTGCTGTAATCTGCTCCTGTCTGCGGTGATGAGTCTCAGTCGCTGGTAAGGGTTTTTCTGATCTAAAGTGGGAGACAAGGGTACTGTCATCTGCAAAACTGTAAACAGGATTATTTGTTTCGGTCAGCAGGTCATTAATATAGATGAGGAACAGAGTTGGTGAAAGTATTGCGCCCTGAGGCACGCCCGCGTTGATGGTGAATGTGTCCGAGATGTGTCCATCGACTGCAACGTGCAGAGATCGGTTCTTAAGGAAACTGGCAAGCCAGCTGCAGAGGGAGGCTGGCAGTCCGAAGGACGGTAGTTTGTTGAGCAGTCCGTCATGCCAAACTCTGTCGAATGCCTTTGAAATATCCAACGCAATCGCTCGAGACTCTCCGTAGTTTTCAATTGCCCTACTCCATATATGAGTGACATAGGCCAATATATCTCCTGTCGATCTCTCTTTGCGAAAGCCGTATTGATTATCGCTGATTATTCTGTTGCTCTCGAGGTACTTGAGTAGTTGCTGGTTGACTACACGTTCCATGACTTTGGAGATTATTGGAAGCAAGGCAATTGGGCGATAGTTTGAGGGCGTGGTTTTCTTGCCTTTTTTTGGAACAGGTTGCACTCGAGCGACTTTCCAAGAGGATGGGTAAATCCCTTTTCTGTAAGAAAGAGAAAAAAGCCTGGAAAAAACGGGTGTTAGTTCGTTGGCGCAGTTCTTTAGCACGATGGCAGGTATTCCGTCCGGTCCTGATGCCTTTTGCGTATCTAGTTCTTTAAGGATTTTGCGAATATCACGATGAGAAAACTTGACTTCTGCCATGGTGGTGTTGATGTTCGGTATAGTGGGGAGAGTCTTGCTTTGGGGCACGTCTAAGGTAGAGTGCGATGAAAACATTTTGGCGAGCATGTTTGCTTTTTCCTTGGCTGTAGTCGCCGTGATGCCACGTTCGTCCGTCAAAGGTGGGAGAGACGTTTTTGTAAAGTTGTTACTTACTGCCTTTGCTACCGACCAGAAATTCCTGGAGCCACTGGGGCATTGCAAAAGTTTATTCCTGATCCTTTGATTGTGTTTGTCCTTAGTTTCGTCGATCACACGCTTGCACTCGTTTCTCGCTTCGATAAAATAATTGCGATTTTCAGCGGTCTGATTTTGCTGCCAGTACTTATAGGCTTGCTGTTTCCTTCCTACAGCTCTTTCGCATCTTTTGTCGAACCAGGGCTTTCCTTTTGATGGTAACTTGATGGAATTTGGGATGTATGCTTCCATTCCTGAGGAGATTACTTGCATGATCTCTTCGCAGCAGTCTGACGGGTCGTCAGTGGCAAAGCAGACGTCGAGCCAAGGAAAATCTAGGTAAAACTGCCTCAGATCGTCCCAGTTTGCAGAATTGTAATGCCAGATTTTGCGAGGCAATGGTGGATCCTTCTGTATGAGTGGCAATTCACAAACCGTTGTAATAAGTTTGTGGTCGGAGGTACCTAATGGCGGACCAACTGTAACCTTGTACTGGTCAGGATTGGTGGTCAGAAAAAGATCCAGGAGGGCGGCGAATTCGCCCCTCTCTGAGATTCGAGTTGGTTCGTCTACAAGTTGAGTAAGCCCGCAGCTGATGGCAAATGCTTCAGCTTCTCTACCTTCGTTGTCGGTCTTGTTGTGATGTTTGAGCCAGTTGGTGTTGTGGGCATTGAAGTCTCCCAGAACGATTATTTCTGAACTGGGGTGATCGACCTGTATTGAGTCAAAGGTGGTAGCTAGTGTTGAGAAAAAGCTTTGGTAGGCTCTATCGCTCGGAGGGCGATAGAGACAACATATAAACTTGGTTAATCCCTTGGCGGTGAACTTGAGCCACATGACGTCAAGGTTGTTCGGTTCGAGTGTTTCCTCGCGGTGACATGAAAGGTCGCTTCGGACAAAAAGGCATATTCCGAACTTATGTCTAAATCGGGTATGTAAGTCGTAACCAGGATAAGGGTAGTTCACTGTTGTTGTTGTAGAACATACTTGTGTTTCTGTAAGGGCTAGTATGTGTGGTCTGGATGGATCATCTGATGCAAGAATTGACAGCATATAAAAGCAAAATAAATGAATTAGAAAGGATAATTAAGGAGAATACCAAGGACATCAACTACTATCGGGAAATGAAGGCAGAATTAATGAATACAATCAATAGTATGAAGACCTCTATAGAAACTTCATCAATGGAAAATGAATTTTATGCCACTGAAATTAAAAACCTGAAGCTTACAATCTTTGACTTCGAGGAAAATAGGAGGGATGCTGTATATCAGGAAGCTGTAGGGAGGAACCAGGGAACACAAATAACTGAAGATCATGGAGGTGTTGAGGAGCAATACATCGGACATACTAATGACAAAATAAAAAATAATAAGATTTTGATTCTGTGTGATCAGTACGGATATAATATTGGAAATAAATTGAAAGCATATATTAAGAATTTTCAAATCGAAACAATTATTAAACCAGGGCGTGTTTTAATAGCTGTATTGGTGATATTGTCCAGTTGGCTAAGCGATCTACTAGGAATGACTTTATTATAATACTTGCAGGTTCACCAACTTTTGTAAAAGCAATCAATACCCATCATTTAGAGATATTAATCAGAAGGTTAAATTTTCTACTCATACTAATATTATATTCACTTCTGTATAGTATAGGTGTGTGTAGACTTATATCTGAGGTGATCTTGCTTGACGGTTTCCGTGCATGGAAGAATTTAATTTTTTTAGCCAGTAATCCTTCTGTTGAAAATTTTCAAAATGTACAGATAACAAGCGAAAATATATAGCGGACAGTAAGGGAGAGAGGGTATTTATGAAAAATATTATGCTATACCTAAATTCAGGCAGCACCTTGGCCCATTTTGAACAGATTCATGCGTTAATTTTAGAAAGTTTACCGTTAATTGTTTGCATATCAGAAAATCATTTGAGAGGTGAAATACAGAGTTCTGAAGTACACGTGGCTGGTTATCAGTGTGTCAGGGTGGATAGTCACAGCAGATATACAGGAGGGGTTCAGATGTATATCAAAGATGATGTTAGAGTGATGGATGTGAAAGAAATTATAATTAAAAAAAACTGCTGGTTGTTGAATGTTGAAACAAGAATTGTTGAAAAACATCTTAGGATAGTTTGTGTTTATCACTCGCCAAGTAGCAGTGATGCTGTCTTTTTTAATTTGTTTGAGGAATGGTGTAATGAGTTTGCTTGTGACGTTAGTATCTCTCTTATAATTATGGGTGATTTTAATATTAACAGGAATTCAGATGATTATTATTCAAATTATTAAACAATATACGCAGGAAATAGGATTGAATCAGAAAGTATGCGACTTTACCAGGGAATCTTTGCACACTGGTAGCATAATTGATTTGGTTTTCACTAATTTTGACGAAATGACAGTTGACATAATGCAAACCCCTAGAATAAGTGACCATTATATTATATCTTTAGAAGTATCCAATTCGCGAAGCCCTCGGAGCGTTCCATTAATATTGATGTCTCGCGGACGGGAAACTGATTATAATTTAATTAATGAAAAATTATTGGAAGTAAGGTGGGATTTCTCTGTTAGGGACGTCAATTTGAAATACAGAACACTTTATGAAACGATAATGAATATTTTAAATGAAATAGCGCCGAAAAAGTAATTAAAATTTGTTCTAGATTTAAACCCTGATGGAATGGAAGAACCAAGGAAGCGGTAAAAATGCGAGATATTAGTTATAGGGAGTATAAATTCAACAAGAACAATCATAATCATAACGAATATAAAAGGAACAGAAACAATGCTGTAAGAGTAATACGGGAAGAAAAAATTGGGTATTTTGAGTCAAAAATTAATAGTTGTAGGAACAATCCGTCAGAAATGTGGAATGCTTTAAAAACTGTGTTTCCAAAAATAATTCTACTAAATGTTTAATAAAAGAGATAGAGTTTGATAATGAATTAGTTAGCGACACAAATGTTTTACCTGATAAACTTAATCGTTTTTATGTGAAAAGTATAGATGACATTGTGAGTAAAGTGGGACAGACGAATCATCAGTATCTGGATGATTTGGACACTCACGTCAATGCCATAGATTTATTTTCAGAGTTTACTCTCCTGGATAGAGCCACACTGAGGGAAATTGTTTTTTCTTTTAAAAATAAAAATAGTCCTGATGACCTGGATATCGGTTTTATTAAAAGTATTTACATTAGTATGGAGAATCCATTGTTAAACCTAATAAATTCTTCCTTGGAACAGGGTGTTGTTCCTACTGACTTAAAATTGTCGACAATAGTACCTATACAAAAAAAAGAAAAATGTGTTAAGGCCTCTAACTTTCGTCCAATAAATATGCTCCCTGCCATAGAAATGATTTTAGAAAGGCATGTATACAAACAGTTATTACACTTTGTTGACACTAATAATTTACTGAATGATAGGCAATCTGGGTTTAGAAAAAATCACAGCTGTGAAACGGCATTACAGTGTGTGTTGGATGAGTGGAAGTGTATGGTGGATCAGGGACATGCAACACTTGCGGTTTTTTTTAGATATACAGCGCGCTTTTGAGACGATAGATCGCAACTTACTGGTAAACAAGTTACATAGTTTTGGATTGCGGGGCGTTGTTCTGCGATGGTTTAGTAATTACTTACAAAATCGGCAACAGAGGGTGAGAATAAATGGAATGTGTTCCAACAATGTTCACAGTGATTATGGTGTACCACAGGGAAGTATTTTGCTTCCCCTGCTTTTTGTTTTATATTTTAATGATATAGTGAGAGTGGTAAATGTAGATATGCATCTATTTGCGGATGACACTTTAGTGTATGCTTCTGGTAGAAGTCTGGAAGATATAGTTGTGAGAATGAATAAAGCTTTGCACACAATTTATGAATACTTGTGTAAAAATATTTTGAGCATTAATGCTAACAAAAGTCAGTTTATGGTACTTGGTCCAGATAGCATAAAGAGACTTTGTACTAAATGATTTCTCCATTTTTATAGGGCATGACAGAATTGAACAGGTTAGGAAAGTTAAATACTTGGGAGTAATAGTTGACGATAAATTAAACTTTAAGGACCACCGCTTGTGTCATTTCAAAGCTTAGTTTCTCTATAAATTTTTTGTCTCGATGCTCTTCTTACTTGTCATTTTGGTCGAAGTTAATGATTTATAATACACTTGTGCTTCCACATTTCAATTACAATTACTGTGCCACTGTCTTGTATACTTTAAACCAAAATGAAATTGCAAGAGTTAATACTTTGCTGCTCTAGATATACCCCTATTAAGCAGATGCATCAGTGCTTACACTGGCTGCCAGTGTTGGAATATTTTAGTTTTCAGGTTATGGTTTTCATTTTTAAATTAAAGGCTGGTTGTGCACCATCTTATTTGTTCAATAAATTGATTTATATGGGTGAGATCCATTCTCATAATACAAGGCAACAGAATAACTTTTTTTATTGCACCGCGGAATAGAAAACTTGGACAGAATTCATTATTTTTTAAGGGTTTGGACGCCTTTAATAAGGTACCCAATCAAATTAAAAGTGTAAATTCACTCTCCGATTTTAAGTTGAAACTTAAAGCTTACCTGCTAAGGACATGTGGAATTATTATATAGATAATAGTGATGTAAGTTGATCTGAATTGTGTTGTATTGATTGACTTGGATTGTTGAGAGGGTGTTCTGTGAGTTCTACTTCTATTATGTTGTATCTTTGTGAGGTATAGTTTATTTTATTTAAGTAAAGTAATTAATATTTATATGTGAATCAAATATTGTAAGTGACTGTATAGACTAGTAAATACTAAATAAAGAATTTATTAAAAAATAATAATAATAATATTAAACTATAGGTAATAGGTTTTGAAATCTAGTCAATATTTTACTTATTTTAGGTTTTTGTTACATAAAGTCAAAGTCAAAGTCAATTATGCTTTATTGTTAGTAAGATAAATCTTGTTAACAAAGCTCTTCAATTGCATGCAAGTATACAAAAAAAAAAGTCTTTACAAAGCAGAGTCAATGTCTAAAACCACAATAAACATTATTTTCCAAATAAAAATAAAATACAATAGAACACAATACAATAGAATACAATAAAATAAGATAAGTTAAGTTAAGAGCAGTCTAAAACACAGTAAACAATCAAAATCAAAATATCTAGACAAAATAATACAATACAGAGCAAGGTCCCTCAAAAATACACATAGATTAAAAGCGGTCATTAAAGTATTCACCCAAATCGTAATAAGCCCTCTCCACCAATAACTTCTTTACAGACCGCCTGAATAAGGAAAGCGCAGGGCAAACCTTTAAAGTATCAGGAAGGTGATTATATATTTTACGGCTTTCATATACAATTGAATTTTTCACCAGGGCCGAAGTAGGTATAGGCAAGTGAAGGTCTTGTGTTTGCCTAGTAGCATAAGAGTGACTAGGCCCGGGCAGGTTATCCCTACGCTTATACATCATACAAGCCGTCTCCAGAACAAACAATGATGACAACGTTAGAATTTTTTTGGATTTGAATAAGTGCCTACATGATTCCCTACCGTTTACTTGATAGATGTATCGCACTGCCCTTTTCTGTAAAACAAACAATGAGTGCAGCAAACGATTGTATGTATTCCCCCAAAACACAATTCCATACCTTAAATGCGACTCCACTAGAGAATGGTACACCTTCCTAGCCAGAGAAACACCAATCTCTCTCGATACCACACGCACAGCATAGCATCCAGAAGCCACCCTCTTTGTCAGCCCCATAATATGTGAATCAAATCTTAAATGGTTATCGAGAAGAATGCCCAAGAATTTAGTCTCTGTTTTCAAAACAAGTGGAACATCCCCAAGCAACAAGCCACCCACGTTACACCTAAAACCCAAGATATTGGTTTTATCAACATTGAGAGTCAACAAGTTAGCATCAAACCACTGTACAATCTTTGGGAGATCAGTTGAAATTCTATCCCTCAATGCGATAGGGCTAGGATTATGCCAGAGTATGGTAGTATCATCGGCAAAAAGCGTAAATTGTCCCTCAATGTCCAGAAAAGCAAGGTCGTTAATGTACAACAAAAAAAGCAGTGGACCCAGAACTGAACCCTGGGGAACCCCACAACTGATCGCACCTGCGTCAGATGTTTTTGAGCCGATGATGACCCTCTGCACTCGCCCATCCAGGTAAGACCGAAACCACTCCAGTACGTTTCCTCTGAATCCATATGTATCAAGCTTCTGCAGCAGAATTCTGTGACTCACACAATCAAATGCTTTTGATAAGTCGCAAAACACTGCTGCAATAGCCTCTCCGCTGTTGAAACCAAATGCAAGAAATTTGTACGATTTCTGATTCTGAGAAAAGTAGGCAGGTTATGTCAAAACAACATCAATAACGAGACATTGCTGGTTTAGAAAAGTTAAGCAAAGAAGCTTATTGGGTACAACGTGGGTAAAGCAAATTATAGACCTTATGGAATCTAATTAATCCCAATTAATAGCCCATCAATTATTGGTGATTTTTTTTCTTGCGTCTTACCTGAAGTAACAAAGCCCATGCCCACAATTCATAAAAATAGTAGTATCATAATGTTAAATTTCTTACTTGGATTCTGACATGTCTTCTTCATCTCCATCACTTTTAATATCAACTTCCTCATGACTTATAACGCCAGATTGTATCGAATAGCCATCATTACATTTTGTCTCATTGGATATGCTATAAAAGAAACGTCACTGGTTTAAAAAAAAATTTAAACAAAGAAGCTTATTGGGTACAACCAACGTCCCTGACTAAGGTAAAGCAAATTGTAGACCTTATGGAATATAATTAATGCCAATTAATAGCCCATCAATTGGTGATTTTTTTTTCTTGCCGTCTAACTTGAAGTAACAAAGCTCATGCCTACAATTCATAAAAACTGTAAGTTAGTATCATAATGTTAAATTTCTTACTTGGTTTCTGACATGTCCTCTTCATCTTCATCACTTTTAATATCAACTTCCT
>JAEQML010083151.1:0-10574 GCA_016904865.1 Pissodes strobi | reverse complement strand
TGTAACATAAAGCTGTCAGTGGACACTGTCAACAATAATTATTTTTTAAGATTGCGTCTCCGATTGCGTTTTAATTCCGTATTGATAAGCAGTTATTGAGTAAGTTCGATTAAATAATAACCAATTTGTTCCTAAATTAGTGATTTTTAGAAATGCAGTCACAAATTGAGTGATAAATACAAATTGTAGTTTAATAAATCTTGAGTTGTTGACGCTTATTTTGTTGTCTGTTTGTATTGTATCTATGTTGCTATGACAACACTTTTACCTCCGCCGGCGGAAAAGTGAAAAGTAAAGCTCCGGCGGAGGAAAAACGAAACTTCACGGCCGCCTACACAGTCGAGTAATGACGGATTTACTGACGTTTGAAGAAAAAAGTGTTTTGTGACACGTTACATATTGCGCAGAGCAATTTTGACGGCAAAAATTGAAAAAAGTCACAAATGAGGCTGTTTAGTAATACATTTTAACGCGAAAACTCCCACAGCTAATCCAAAGTATCCAAAACCAACCCAGACTAACCGAAACTAATCGAGACTCACCCTATTTAACCAAAGTAAAGAGACAAGCGCGCTTGTCTCTTCACTATATCAAACTAACCAAAACTAGCCCATATTCCAAAGCTAACCCAAACTAACTAAAGCTAACCCAAACTAACCCAAGCTAACCGAAATTGTTTTCGCCTAGGCTTGCGGGAAGAAAGGCATGCGCCACGCAAGTGCGAAGTGGTTTAAACGAGACGAAACTAACCTAAGCTAACCCAAACTAACCAAAGCTAACCCAAACTAACCAAAGCTAACGCAAGCTAACCGAAATTGTTTCGCCTAGGCTTGCGTAAAGAAAGGCTTGCGCTTCGCGCAAGTCTTTCTGTCGCAAGTGCGTAGTGGCTTAAACGAGATGAAACTAACCCAAACTAACCAAAGCTAACCCAAATTTACCCAAGCTAACCGAAATTTTTCCGCAAGGCTTGCGTGAAGAAAGGCTTGCGCTTCGCGCAAGCCTTTCTTCACCCAAGTGCGTAGTGGCTTAAACGACACGAAACTAACCTAAGCTAACCCAAACTAACCGAAGCTAACCTAAACTAACCAAAGCTAACCCAAACTAACCAAAGCTAACCTAAACTAACCAAGGCTAAGCGAAATTGTTTCGCCTAGGCTTGCGTAAAGAAAGGCTTGCGCTTCGCGCAAGCCTTTCTTGTCGCAAGTGCGTAGTGGCTTAAACGAGACGAAACTAACCCAAACCAACCAAAGCTAACCCAAATTTACCCAAGCTAACCAAAATTGTTTCGCAAGGCTCGCGTGAAGGATGGCTTGCGCTTCGCGCAAGCCTTTCTTCGCGCGAGGGCGTAGTGGCTTAAACGACACGAACCTAACCTAAGCTAACCCAAACTAACCAAAGCTAACCTAAACTAACCCAAACTAACCTAAACTAACCAAAGCTATGCGAAATTGTATCGCCTAGGCTTGCGTGAAGAAAGGCTTAAACGAGACGAAACTAACCTAAGCTAACCCAAACTAACCAATGCTAACCTAAACTAACCAAACTAACGCAAAAAATGAAAATGCCTTATTTCCGCAAGAAGTTTTTTGGGGTATTATGTTTAGAAAAAATTTTAGAATGTAAAACAGAAACATGTTTTCACGTAGGTAACTGATTTCAGTTATTCTAGAGTCGAAAAAATGAAAATATTTTTTACATAACTGATTTCAGCTAAGCGAAAGTTGATCCCCGACTTCTGCCGAACTGCACGGTTTATGGCCCTACATGCGTTTTTTAATGTTTACATTTGTATTTTTACATTTTAACTTCATACAATGCCCTCCCCTCGCTGCGAGGCGCAACCAACAAAAACTAACCCAAACTAACTAATCCAATAAAAAGGGACTTGCAACGACCGGGCGTCGAACCAATTACTTTGCGTTCTAGAGACGCGAGCTTTGCCACTTCAGCCAAATTCTCACATCCCTGCTTTTCTCGAAACGTTTTATACAAACGCGTGAAGTGAAAATATGTGTAAACAACATTGACGAGGATCAGGCTTCCCACAGCGGCAAGACGCTAATGAACTAGAGAACCGTGATTAATCCATAAATACACAAAATAACCCAAGTGTGCGCGCGCCCACTATTCCCGTAACTGTTTTATTTTGAATTGTGTTATTTATTTTTACATTATTTGTTGTAATTTTGATGTATTGACTAACATAAAATTGTCAAACTGGGAAATAAAATATACCCTTTCAATTTAAAATCATATAGAATTAAAGAATAAATGTGGCAACCCAGCGGGGTCTACAAACCTGCCCTGCGCCCGGCGCCGTCTGCGCGATTTCAATAAAAACAAAATAATAAATTGAAAGTCCGCAGTGAAAAGTAGTAGCATTTATAGAAGTTTTTTAAAAGTTTTTAATGATTTTTTATAAAAAAAATGATTCTCCCATGGTTAGTTAATTGTAAAAGTGTCCAATCTACGATAATCCACCCAAAGAATATCAAAATAGCGTAAAATGTGTGGGTTTATAATGTTAACAGTCACCTAATGATCTAATAGATTATTTGCGACACTAGCAACTTCAGACAGCAGTAGAAGCACATAACTGAACTAATTTTCGTGGGACAGTAAGAACGGTAAGCAATCGTATCAAGAAACATTCAGAACTGAGAAACAGGGTAGCTGCTAAAACGCCATTTTTGACCGATATGTATAAAGGGCAAATAATAGGGTTTGAGATGGAATATTTACCGCAAGGTATGGACTTTTGGACTAAGGTAGTAATTACCGATGAGAAAAATTTTCAGTCTTACTATAGCGGGCAGATTAGAGTATACAGGCCGCCAAATACACGGTATGAAGAAAGATTTACCCCACATGTTAAAACAAGTAGACGATTTTCTGTTAATGTATGGGGGCATATGACTTCCAGAGAGCTAGGAATATGTCACCATATTCGTGGAAGAGTTAATACTCAAGCTTATATACACATCCTTCAAATGGTATGTTGCCATCGGTAAACAATATATTTGAAGAAGAAATTTTTATACCAGCATGATAACTGCCCCGTCCATACAGCAAGAAGAGTTTTGGGCTGGATACGGGAAAATAACATTTCATTGTTACCTTGGCCCTCGAGAAGAGCTGATATCAACAATTGAAAATATTTGGGGATATGTCGTGAAATAAATCAACAAATAAAATGATTTACATCCAGAAAACAGTCATTATTGTGGAATAAAATTGAAGAAACCTGGAATAATTACAATGTTCATCATGCCCAAAAGCTAGTGACATCAATGCCCAGACGTTTAAACCTATTTGTGGAAAAAAATTATTCCCTTTTAAAATATTAAAACAGTGTTTTTTTTATTATTTGAATAATATGTTTTATAATTAATTTTGAAGTCGTATCTTATTGTATATCATTATCTTGGTTTTCTTTGAAAATTTTCTTCCACCACTTCCAGCTCTTCTATCCTATGATCCTGTATTTTCATTTAGTTTTGAGGTCTTGTAGAGTGCTGTTTAGTGTTTCAACTTCCTGAACTACCATTGGTATGGGAATACTTTCTTCGAATAAATAATTTTATATTATAACCTATTTCTGTTATTACTGAAGTAAGAACCGCAAGGTATAAAGGTGAGATAAAGGGAAAAAGCCCAGTTTACCAAAATATTCAAAAATGACATAAAATGTTAACCTCAGTGTACGAAATTTTATTTCCGTCACTGTACAGTTGACGACAAATAAATCCGTACACTAAATCGTTTCATTATAAATACAACTTTGTTTACCTTTGTAAGGTGTCTGTTGTTGTCATGTTATTCGAATGTGTCAAAGTATTGTCACCTGCTGTCTGAATCCGAAATTGGTTTTCTAACCAGGCATATACCAACAAAGTGAGAAGCCCGTGTTACCAATATTTATGAAAACGGGGTTATGTATGGTTGGGGTGTACGGATTTATTTGTCGCCAACTGTACAGGGTGTCCAGTTTTCGTGTGTTTTTCTATGCTAGACCCCTCATTATAAAAGATAGAAAGATGCGGTTTGCGGCTTACTGTTCTATTTTTTTGTGAAACTTTCATTGCCGTAAACCAAATTTTTACAGCCTGCTTGGTTTGTGATATACGGGGCGAAATTGAAAATCATCATTTTTTCAGCCTCGCCTGTATTTCGATAATTTGATAAGCTTTCGATAAGGCAAAAACGGATTCTGATAGATTTTTTTATGTAGAATTCAGTGGCGTACTCAGTTTTTTTCCAGGTGTTACGGATTTTTAGATTTTGGCCAAACTGAATTATTTTTTAATGGAACACCCTGTATATTATTTTCTTATCTTACTCGCTTCCTTAAGGGCTTTTCAAAAATATATAATACTTTATGTTTATTTTTAGGAAAAGTTTAAAATTTTACATTTTTCGTAAAAAATATAGGTTTCCTTTGTAGTGAGCCGCAAATGTATAAAATTATTTTGATTATTTTTTTAGGGTGGGTGGTCACTAAGCTTTAAAATATACTCCTGATAATAGTAATAACATATTTATTCATTTAGTTTTTTTTATTACATTTTCTATAATAAGTCATAGAAATTGCTCAAATTGCTCCCCATTATGTTCGAGACACTTTTGACATACTGTTCCGATTCTTCGTAAAGCATTCAAAATCGTCACTGGTCGTCCCTGCAAAAGCCTAAATGTCTGGTGTGTGGCTTCTTGAAGTTGATCAATGTTTTGGTATCGCCTCTTATAAATTTGGTTTTCTATATACCCCCACAAAAAAAAATCTAATACAGAAAGATCAGGTGACCTTGGTGGCCACCTGACAGGACCATTTGTACCAATCCATTTGTTGGGGAAAACGGCATCTAAATACTCCCTCACTATTTGGGAATTATGACTCGGAGCGCCATCTTGCTAATAATATATATTATTCAGATAGGCGAGAGGGACATCTTCTAATATTTCCATCAAGGCGTTCTGAATTATAGCCAGGTGTCTATTTCCTGTTAAAGCCCCTTCATAAAGAAAATATTTAAGTCTAGTACCAAAAATGAAGCACGACACGCTAAATCCAAAGCGTCCTTGGCGCTCTCTCGGATAAATTACATGCTCATTTGCTTGACACCAGTGTCTCGAATTATGCCTATTCTGAACCCCAGCGCTCGTAAAATAAGCCTCGTCTGACCATACCACCATTCTTTCAAAATGTCTATAATCTTGCACCATTTGTAGGTACCAATTGCAGAAATTTATTTTACGTTGTGCATCACCGGGCTGCAAATGTTGGACGAGTTTATATTTGTAGGGTTTGAATTTATGTTTCCTAAGTATTAGTTGCGTTCTTGATTTTTTTACCCTCATAAAGTTTTCTGCATGACGAGGTTGGATTTGCCGTAACGAAGGCCACAACATTTGTTTCGTCTACTTCCCTGTTTTCCTTGTTGTAAGACTTTGGCCTTGGTTTGTTGAATGATCCGTACTCAATAAGGTTATTTTGGATTTTTTGAAAATTTCTTTTATCTGGTTGCTGTCTCTCTGGATATCTACGAACAATGTAAAGAGATTACGAACATCTGATAATAAATATTGATATTTAAATAGTAATATCACAGCTTATTCATTACCTACTAACTACTCATCATGCGGCGGCATCCTTTGATTCGGGAAAGTCGAGTGAAAATTTTAGAAGAGGGCCATGACTTAATATTGTTTTAAACGTCTGGGCATCTGAAAAATACTTTTGACAGTTCGTTTAATTTAAAATATGACGTTTTATCGTCTAAAATCCGTTTAAAAACGATTTTAAATGGCAAAATTGTATAAAAATCCGAAATTTCCGATCTTTCTAGGGCAATAGCCGTAGCTTCGGACGAATTTGTCGTGGATTTTGAAGCGGATATTCATTTTAAATTCAGTTCGCTTCGTGTCATTACATTGCCTGAAAAATCACGAGACCGTGGAACTGAACCGCCCAGGGCACTGCCACGTAGGCGCAGTGCCCTACACTCCAACTTTCTAATTTCGGTAGAGATGAGTAGCTGGTAGTGTATAAGCTGTGGGAATATCTAATTACTAGCTTTTAATATTAAATATTTCTATTCAATGATTGGGAAAATTTACCTGTTAAAATACAGCTCCGAGGCTTCATTAGCATCTTCATAACATTGGATAAAACAAACATACATATCGTCCTTTTCGTAATTTTCGAATTTATTATTTTGTGCCATAATAAGCTTTTTAAGCACTATAAATGGCAAAATAAAAGTTCCAAATTAGCTCAGACACACGCCAATATTTAGCAGATGTTAAGAAAATTCTAAATGTCGCATTTATATTTTTGTTTTCCGTCATCCATGGCAATCCATGATAATGCATTGATATATTATGCTGGGCGGCATCGTTAGAGGACGCGAAGCTGATATGACTATTTTGAGTATTAAAAAACGTAAGGATATAAATAATACAGATTTTTTTAAAACAGTGTTGTGTCGTTAATTACTGCTCATAAAATTCATATTCCGATAATGCTTATGATATATCGGAGGGCAATTTATACGTCTTATAATAAAATAAAAAAAAATAATGAATAAATATGTCATTACTATTATCAGGTATATTTTAAAGCTTAGTGATCACATACTATAAAAAATTAATCAAAATAATTTTACACATTCCTTTTCATTTACAGCGGCAGCTCACTACAAAGAAAACGCATATTTTTACGAAAAATGTAAAATTTTAAACTTTTCCTAAAAATAAACATAAACAATTATATATTTTTGAAAAGCCCTTAAAGAAATGAATAAGATAAGAAAATAATATACAGGGTGTGCCATTAAAAAATCACTAAGTTTGGTCAAAATCTTAAAATCCGTAACTCCTGGAAAAAAACTGAGTACGCCACTGAATTCTGCATAAAAAAATCTATTAGGATCCGTTTTTACGTTATCGACATCTTGTCAAATTATCGAAATATAGCGGAGACTGAAAAGATTATGATTTTCAATTTCGCCCCGTATATCACAAACTAAGGAGGCTATGAAAATTTGGCTTACGGCAATGAATTTTTCACAAAAAAATAGAACAGTTAGCCGCAAACCGCATCTTTCTATCTTTTCTAATAAGGGGTCTAGCATAGAAAAACACACGAAAACTGGACACCCTGTACATACTCCTGGAGATTTCCAACTTTCACAAAACTAACAAAACTTGTAACTGGCCCATCTAAGATGGCGACTAAAATTCTGGACACTGCACGGACAAACTTTTATCCCGGGAACATTCGGTTCCCGCGGCTTGAGTACCGGCGTGAATGGGGATTTCTTTTGGCGCGGACGCCCGATTTTTCCTTGGTGAGAAACAAAGGTCACTGAGCGTTCACCACGAGGTCCCCCATGGCCTGTGCCAATGGCGACCAGAGAGCTGCTACGCTACACGATGTTATCTCTGCCAAGAACGAAACGGAAGTCGACCATTCTGCAATTATTACAATTTTTATTTGTTATTGCTTTATTTCAATTCGATAAAACTCAAAATATAAGACAGAGTGAAACACGACTATTTTTATATCTAATTGTCTTTACTAAGATACAGCTATAAAATTGTATTTTTAGATTTTTAGATTAGCTTTTTTGGGCGATTACTTCGCGTTCTGATCGAACCATAATATTCGAAAGCAAATAATAAATAATTCAAAAAAATTGCAAAAATATGTGCTGTAGGCAGATTTGAACAAATAATGTAACATTTTATAGATAATTAATAATAGTTTGTGATATCAATAGTCTAATATTTCCTTTTCTTTTTTTAATTTTCAGGGTTCACGCATACGAAAACGAAAATAAAATGTCCCTACACAATTTGGCAACAGTGTTTGGCCCAACGCTATTGCGCCCCGCTATATCAAAAGCTGAAAACACAAAAAAGGATGGCCAGAAACAGAGAGAAAGTTTGGCGACAGGGACAGTAGATGTAATGGCACAAGCTGGAATACTGTATTGTTATTTACAGGACTTGAACGGGTCGCAAAAGATTAACAGGAGGTAGTTTTCTATTGTTATTTGAAATTTTGTATTACACGTGTGTTTGATCAAATTTACAATAATGAAGTCAAATAGGAGACCTGCATTATTGGTTCGTAATAGCGTGCCAGATTCTATAATGGTAATCACGAGGCGAGAGACCGACTCCAGAATTAGGTTCACATATCAGGCTTGACATTTTCAACGTATATAAATTCAATTTATTTATTACTTAAAAAAGGTTACAAATGTAGGACAACTTATTCTAATACCTTCTTGACTCGTTCCGGGAAATTAAGCTAATAATAAAGAGCCACAAAAGACCATCCCAAAAACCAACTATATAGGACTTAACTTATATTTGCTATGTTGATTAGCCATGTAAAAATATTTGTCCGTTTTTTCTTAGCAATTTATTTTACAGCAAAGGACTTTTTTTTACTAGGCACATTGGTATAATTTGCTCAGGTAATATATCTCTTGAAGATACATAACTACAAATGCATACACAGATTTGGATTTTTACACACGTGTGTGGATTTAAGGGCAGAAAGTAGAGAACATTTTCAAGTAACTCATATTAGGAATATTTATATCACAAATTTGTAGTATCCACCATCTTGTCGGTAGTTTTTTAAACATCATTGGGCTGAATTAGAAAAAATATTGGATGATGTTTTTTTTTAAATGTTAATTTAAATATGTGGATACTAAATTTAAGCTCTATTAAAAAATACCTAAAAACGTTTCTTCTAAATTCAACTTGTTGTGGATAGCGTTATTTCTTTTTCATCTTTTCATTATTTCTTTTAACTAAAACTATATGAGGTATTTTAATAAAATTTGGTACGAGGTTTTAAAGGATGCCGCATAAGAGGGTATAGTAACATTCATGATAAGAGATCATTATTTATGATTTACCTGAAAGAGTGGAAAATGACTCTACTTTCCTCCCTAGATTCGTACGCCTGCGAAATAAGTTAAATCTATATTTGTTTAAATCAGTTTATCAACCTAAGGATGAGAAAGTAACTTAAATTGACTAGGGCATAGTTCTGTTTCAGAAGACTATAAAGTCGACATCGTAGCCTCGATTACTTAAATTAGTTCCGGGAAGACAGTGAAGGCCCTAATTCGATTAGGGTTAGGTTGCCAGTTCCAAATCTGTTATAAATTTTAGATAGAATGGGCAAAAGTGAAACTTAGCGATTATTATTATTTCGATCATTTTTATCGTGTTTGTTATGTACATATATGTATTTAAGGCATGTCGTATGCAAATATTTATTAATTTGGTTAGCGGAATAAAGTAAAACGTTTTTTAAAGTTTTTATTGATATAGTGTTAATGTTGTAAATGTTCTTGCTGTTCTTGTGTCTTGACTTAGCTTGCATCTCTCACCTTCTGTCTAAATTCAAATTGGAGCCTGCCATATTCCTCAGGGACCTTTATAGCCGTATAAAGATGGGCTACTGATTTTTCTGTAATATTCGCGAAAAAGGCATCAAATTTCGCAGCAGTCAGTCCACTCTCACCCACAGCCCGTTGTCACACTCTTCTATGAAAGCTTGCAGCTTACCAGAATGTTTTCACCACATTGGTAGAATTCACATCGTAGTTTGTGTATGCAGCTTTCTTTGTTTCTTTACTTTGAGTTTATATTGTTTTTTATGTAGCTTCTATGCTAAATAAATGCTTTACTTTTTAAATTGATTGTTATTCTGTTGTAATACATTTGAAGCATTTCTGTTGTAAATTTCTTGATTGAAGCTAAAAGCTTATGATAAGGACTTGCATTTTAAATCACTATGCAAACTACCAGTAATATATGTATGTCGATGTCACGTCATTATCTACATAACAACCTTATTTGAATTTCAAAGTTACTAATTTTTAGCTACAAATTCTAGAGCAAAAAGGGTTTATTGTGCAGTGTTATAGTCCAAGGCAATAGCTTTACAAAAAAATGGTCCAGTATGTTTTTAACTTTTTTTTACAAATGTTTTGACAGGATATGGTTGCTTCCGTCTTTGGAAACCTGGGAATGCGTTAAAACAGGTGTCAAAAATTTAGTCCAAAAGGTACTTCTCGACGGCCAGTCTCAGATTTTACATTGTGAAGTACAATTTTATTCTAACCATCTTTTGTTTAATAAACATTTTCGTTATCCTAAAAAATATAATATATTTCTTAAGTATTATGCTTCCCGTATATTAAATTTTTAAATAAACCTAACTTTTAGGTATTTCAAAGCAAGCAGGAGATTCTATAAAGTCAACGTATATGTTTATCTTTTAAAATTGACACTTTTGTTTTTTCCTATGAAAAAAAAATTAAACGACTTTGCGATTTAGTTTTGTCTTCATATTAATAGTTTTAAAAATAAAAGCGATATCAGATCAAAATATTATTAATATAAAATGACATGAGATAATCGAGTGCCCGATCACCATTGTAGTTTCAGCATTACAATTGTTTTTACATAGTGAATGTTTCAGGCATAGATGAGAGAAATCTTTAAATAGGAACTAATAGGTAACAATATTGTTATATATT
>JAEQML010083148.1:0-10574 GCA_016904865.1 Pissodes strobi | reverse complement strand
GCAGATGCCACAAAATTGAGTACCACAACAATAATTACAAATATTAAGAAGAATGGAATATAATCAGACAAAAACTAATATGGCTTCAAAGCAAAAGACAGTGAATTAGAATTTGAAAGAGTTTTAAATTCTCTTTCAAGCGAGTCCTCACTTGATTATCTTTCATTAATAAGGAGGCGAGATAGAACAATTTGAAAACTTAATCATTTATCATTTTCCCCCACCTTTATTGTTGAAGTTACAACAAAAACCTATAAACCGAACTGACGCAGAATTAGTCAAGCTGTTTGTTGGTGTTGTTAAAGTGGTCCCGACGCTGTAGCATCTATAGTTTCCGATATATGCTACCTCGCCGCCCTTAGTTGGACACCCTATATATTGTTAAATATACATTAATTTATGCAGGGTGTCCCGAAATTAAGGGGCAATACTTTACCAAAGTATTCTACGGCTACAATTAATACATTTTTTTCACATGAACATAAGTCCGAAAATACTTGCTAAGGGAGCAAGGCGGCACTCTGAAGACGGGTTTTCCTAAATCTTTTCGAAACCGTTCATAATAAAGTTTTGAAATTTGATGCCAAGTCAGATTATGAATTCAAAATTTCAACATTTTAATCATTGGCATTGCATACTGGGAGGTTAAGGATTAAAATAATCCCATTCTTTTCAGCGAGTCGTTTTTTAAACTTTTCTTTAAAATTATCAAATTTCAAAGTTTTCTACATAAAAAAGGTACCCTTGGTTCATCTTGATAGGACATCGCGTGAATAAAAAAGTTGATTAAGAAAAATAGATCAGCTCTCACGCCTCTTACGAAACTAAATATATTGAAGTAGAAATATATATGATAATTTATTTACAGGGTAATAACGAGACAAAAAATGCCGCTATTTAATACAAATGGTTTTATAAATCAAAAAGTACTCCCTGAGAAAATGTTCAAATAGATCTCCATTTTCTCTGGCACGAACTCTAGCCCTGCGCTCTACGGCGAATGTTCTGAGATGCCCGAAGAATCTGGAAACAATTACTTCTTATTTAATTTCCAGCTTGAATAATTATTTGAAGGAGATTCTCACGGGTGTTCACCTCCCTTGAATTAACTATGCTGCACATATGGCCCCAAAAATAATAATCGAGTGGATTTCCGACAATTTTGCTGGCCAAGATACTGGCCCACCTCTACTATCCACCTTTCAGGATAATTCTCGTCCAACTAGTTACGAACAGACCGTCTAAGATGAGCAGGGGCGCCGTCCTGTTGGAGATACATCCTCGACCTGGATCTCAAGGATACTTCCTACAATAGTCCTGCTAACTGATTTTAGCGAAAATCCAAATATCTCTCACTTTTTAAATTATTTGGCACTTCAGTTGGACCAATCAATTGATTTCCAATTAATCTCACCCACAAATGGACGGAGAGCCTCTATTGACAATTTGTTCTTCGCGCTGCTCTCGAATTTTCATCGTTCCAAAAGTGAGTGTTATGGATCTATTAAACACTTTATTCCTAGTAAATGTTGCCTCATCAGACCACAAAATTTTGATTAACAAATTTTGGTGTTCTAAAATCCAACGACAGAACTCGATCCTGGGTTGGAAATCCCGAGGCAACAGCTCTTGAGTCATCTGGTAATAATATGGGTGAAGACCTTGCATCTGAGTCATTCTTCTCAGCTAAAATAAATATTCCTTATAATTATGGTACAATAAAGGCATTGCAATTGATTTAAGCTTCTCGCCAAGGGTCTGAGTCCGACTTGAAGATTATCTTCTATTCATTAAAGTGCATTTTCCAGGTCATAATCACCACTAAGTCGTCTTGCCCACGAAGATTCTTGAAAAGAACCATTCTCCACCAGATTTCTATGAACTCTCTTAAATACTTTGCGACCAAAGAGCATCCGCTGCGGAAACTGCAATATTCTTGTACCGCAGCATAGGAACGTTCATTACAGAATACAAAATGGATATCAGGAAGTGATTAGAATATGCTAGTAAGGTGTTGCCCCTTTGGGAGGCTCTTTATATGCCAAATATTAATATATATTTTACTGCTATGAATATTTTAAGGGATATTTTTTTAATACGGTAATTTGTTAATTTTTTATATGTTCTTCTTCTTCTGATGTCGTCTTCTCATTGAAGGTTTGCGACCACGTATCTGAATGCGTTTCTGTCTCATGCCACATGGAACATTCGTTCCTGAACATTTGCTTATATTACGAAGCCAGGACTTTTTTTTCTATTGCCTTCTTCCCCTCTATTCTTCCCTGCGTTATGTTTTGATGTTTTGCAGCAGTAGGTATTTGTCGTTGCGCAGAATATGACCTATGTATGCTGTTTTGCGGATCTTGATAATCTTTGTTAGTTTCCTTTCATGTCCGATGCGTCTCATTACTTCTTCGTTCGTTATTCTATGTGTCCAGAGTATCCTTAGCATGCGCCTATAAATCCACATCTCGAATAATTCCAGCTTTTTGACAGTTTGGGATTTTAAGGTCCAGGTTTCCACCCCGTACAATAACACTGACCACAAATAACACTCCATAAACCTTAGTCTAATTCGCAGGCATTCGTAAACATTGAAGAGTAAGCAATAAATGTCTTTCGAGCCATTTTTATCCTGATCTTGATTTCTTCATCTGGATCCAGTAAGTCATTAATGATTGTTCCAAGATATCTGTATTTTTGAACTCGTTCTACTTGTTTTCCATTAAGTGTGATAACAGGGTGAATATTCGGGTTTTTCCTTATTACCATGAATTTCGTTTTTTCTATATTAATGGTAAGTCCTACTTCTTCGCATGCTCGGTTAATTTTCCCTAGTACGGTTGGTAGTTCTTCTGCACTCTGCCATCGTCTGCGAATCTAAGATTATTGATAAATGTTTCTCCAATATTCACCCCTTCTTCTCTTTCCTCCAGCGCCCTCCGAAACACAAACTGAGAGTACAAATTAAACAGTTGCGGGGACAGGACGCAGCCTTGTCGGACGCCTTTTTGGATTTTGATTTCGTCCGTTTCGATATCTTCACCCCGCACTACTGCTGTTTAGTTAAAGTATAACTTCTTCATTCACGATAAGTCTGTCATGTTGGACTTTATCAAAGGCCTTCTGGAAGTCGATGAAACAGGCGAATACATTTTTATTGTACTCTTTACACTTCTGTAGCATTACTTTAAGAGCGAACAGAGCTTCTTTAGTTCCTAATCCCTATCTGAAACCAAACTGCATCCCATCCAGTTGTTCTTCGTATTTGCGGTATATTCTCTGTTGGATAATTTTTAGGAAGATTTTCAAAGTGTGGCCCATTCTATATTCGTCGCATGACTTTCGGTTGTTTTTTTTTAGGTAGCGGAATAAGCATTGATTTAAGCCACTCTCTTGGAATATCCCCTATTTCATATATTCTATTTAGAAACTCTGTAAGGCTGGTCAAGTTTCTGTTGTCCAATGCTTTTCACATCTCTATCAGAATGTTGTCAGGTCCCACAGCTTTGTTGTTTTTTGCTGTTTAAATCGCATATTCCACTTCCGATTTAAGAATATCTAAATGATACGCCTGTCCATCTTCCTATCTTGAATCTTCTCGTTCCGCTGCAAACAGGCTTGTTACGTATTCTTCCCAGGTTCGGTTTTTATCTTCCTCCGTCAGCTGAATATCTCCCTGTATGTTTCTTGCGAACATTGATATTTTTTTTCTCGTATGCCCTGTAAGTTCTTTAAATTTTTTTATGCATATTAAAGACATCGTGTTTGTTATTTGGTTCCTCTATTTCACGGCAATTTTCTTCCCTCCATCCTTCTTTGGCACTCCTTATGCCATGTTCTATTTATCTTTTTAATTGTTTGTATCTTTCTTTGTTGGTGTTTTTGTGTTTACGCATTTCTTCCATAAGGTTAATGATATCTTGATCCATCCATGTTTTTTTCTCTGTTTGATCCCTTCTGCCCACAACTTGTTCTCCTACCTTCAGCATTGTTGTTTTAACCTTGTTCTAGGCAATATCAATGTTTGTCGTTGATGTTTCGGATAGATCCCTCGCAATTAATCCGTTGAACGTTTGGTATGGTCCTTTTTGAGTTTATCTAAGTTCACTTTCTTTTGTCTTATCGATCGCTGCAGTTTCCTCAATCTCACTTTTACACTGGCCAACAGTAAGTTATGGTCAGTATCACCGTCCGCACTTGGATAGGTTGTAACGCTTTTTATGCTGTTTCTAAACCGTCTGTAGACACATATAAAATCTATTTGATTTCTAATAAGATTGTTTCATTGTCGCCAGGTGATGTACAGGTGTAAAGTCGCCGAAAGGGCACTTCATAGCAGGTGTTTGTTATGACCAACTATTTTTCCGGGAAGCACTGTATAAGTTTGTCGCCTCTTTCGTTTCTATTTCCCAGTCCAAAATCCCCCACAACATTGCTAACTCTGCCTTTACCAACTTTGGCGTTAAAGTCTCCCATGATTATATTGAGTTCGTGCCTCTTTAGGTTTTTGGTTAATTCATCCAAATCTGAGTAGAACTTTTCTATAGTTTGTTCATCACTGTCGGCTGTAGGAGCGTATATCTGTATAAGGTTTGTATTTATTGGGCTGGTGCATATTTGCATCAACATTATTCTCTTATTGAAGGGTATGAAGTTAGTGACGTGTTGTTGAAGCTCTTTTTTGATCATAATGCCTACTCCATGCCTGTGTTCTCCGCTCTTACATCCTGAGTAGTATAGCATCACATCGTCATGCTTGCATTGTCCTGCGTTTGGCCATCTCACCTCATTAAGACTGGACGTTCGTTATCTTTCCAGCTTTGTATAGAGTTTTAATATTCCATGTTGCTATACGATTAAAGGTCATATTTTTATTATTATTCTTGTTCTCATTCCACCCGGGGATTCATCGCACCCCTGCCCCATTAAAGGGACGCCGAGGACTCGAGGCCGTTTTTCTTTCACTACCCGCCGTTTTTCTTTTTTATATTGGTTCGGATTAATGACAGATTAATCTTTTTGCTAATTAAAGGACTAACTACTTTAATCCTTAAATATTAGCAGATTGTCTCATCTTATGTTAATCCATTATTAAATGGGACTTGCTACACAAAGTCATAAAAAACGAGTTTAGATTTAGAGCCTAAAGGTAATCGATCTGAAATTTGGTACATAGGTCTAAATTGAAAGGACAGTTTGGAATTTGTATAATTTTTTATAAATAATAATTAGTAGTTTTTAAAATAAAATTACAATTAATGTAAAAATTGGCAACATCGCTTTTAAAAGCAAACTTCTACATTAAATTTTACGCAAAGCACCAACTGTTTTGGTTTAAAAGCAAAACTCGTTTCCATAGATGTAGACTTGTGCTTTAATGAATTAGGATATGCTCACTGGCATTTGAGGTGTAAAAGGCGCCAACGATCTTCTCTTCTGTACTTTCTACATGGATTCGTTTGGCTTTGTCTACATATAAATATTTAAAAATATGAAAAGAAATTAGTGTGTTACATTGGCAGTTGTTATCATGCACATCACCGCACAGTAAAAATGTCACTGTCAATTAGCCACCAGAAATTTGTTGCAACATAAGAGGTCTGTTCAATATTTTGCTCTTTCTGCCCATTCTGCACCTAATTATTACGTCATGAGTTCATGTTCAGTTCATGAACTGGGAAAGATTTAAAAAACGCATTTTGTTCGAATTCGAGCGGTGTTTGTCATCACTCATCTGTCACCTTTCGTTTTCGTATTTTACATTTTACGTTTGTTTACCTATTTCTATAATATTGTATGTGTGATTGTTTTCTCTTTGATAAATAGTGATAAAATGGAATACATAGACGACAATGACGACATAGATCTGTTTTTATTTGAAAACGAGGATGAATACGACCCAAGTGGCGAAAATAAGGACGTTTTTTGTAAGGTCTTAAGTTTAGTGGCTGGTGTCGTAATGAATGACAGAGTAACTGTAAAAAAATATTTTGAGGAAGTTGTACCTCTTTATAGTGATGAAGAGTTTTCTAGACACTTCCGAGTGACCCGTATACTTTTCCAAAATCTCACCGAAAAATTCGAAGAAAGTGATGTGTACAAAAACTTTTTACAGAGTGGACGTGGACGTCCACTAGAAATAACTCCAGAAAAACACATATTATATTTTTTATGGTATGCTAGCCATGAAACAGGGTCGTTTAGAGACATTGCCGACCGTTTTGATCTATCGACCAGTGGACTGTTTTATGTTAGGGATCGAGTCATGCAGTTTTTAAGTCAGGAAATGGCTCCAAAAGTAATTAAATTCCCAAATAATGAACAAAGAGAAACAAGCAAGCAATATTTCCAAAACAAAAAAGGCTTTCCCAACATTATAGGCTTTATTGATGGAACTCATATTAGGATAGATCAACCATCAGAACGAGGGATTGATTACATCAATCGAAAGGAATATTATTCACTTGTTATGCAAGCTATGTGTGATGAAAATGGTAAATTTTTGGACATTTTTCTTGGTTATCCTGGGTCAGTTCATGACGCTAGAGTATTTAGAAACTCTCCACTTGGTAGCAACTTGGAAAATATCTGTGGCAATGATATTATACTCGGAGATGGGGCCTACCAATTATCACATAATATGTTAGTGCCTTATAGGGACAATGGCCATCTTACAGATACTCAGAAGAAATTTAATACAGCTTTGAGTCAATGTCGTATCTGTATAGAACATGCATTTGGTAAACTAAAACAGAGGTTTCGACATTTATATCATCTTAAAATTAAAGGTACAGAAAGACAATGTAATTTTATTTTTGCTTATTGTGTCCTTCACAACTTGTGTTTGGCAGATAACCTACATTTTGAAGATGAATTACCTGTAAATGATCAACAGCCAGAAGACGAGCCATTAGTTCACGGATATGATGCAGCAAATGCAAATAATTTTAGGGATAATTTAGCTCAAATGTTGTTTGGTTAATTAATTATCTATTAACATTAACTTTTAAAATTGTTTTGTCAATTTTCCATTGTTTTAATATTTTTCATCAAGCATTCTACTGACCTGAGAATATTTTGTAAGTAAATGAGGTAAAAAAACATTCATATTTTGTTAATATATTTATCAATAAAATATTTTAAACAAACCTAATCTTTTTTTCCTGTAATTAGGTACTTCTCTAAAACCTGACCTGACAAGCTAAAAAACAAACTACTTATGACAGCTTATAAAATTTACAATAGAACATAAAGAAAACATACAACAAACAAACAGTACAGGAACTGATACTATTTTTAACATAGTTACTGTGAAAATAACGAAAAACATCTCCAAAGAACATGTTATTACAAAACAATCAAAACATTATCCTAGAAACAAATAAGAACTCATTACATTTTTATAACTTAGCTCATTCTTTTTGCAAGCTCTGTTTTAATATTTCATTTCTGATTTTTATCTGTTCAAGGAACAGATTCCTCTGATTTATTTTCTTTTCTTCTAGAATCATTCGTTTTTCTTCGTTGGTCTTCATGTTCTCTGTTAACCCCTTAATTGCCATCGCTAGTTCATCTCTTCTATTTTTTTCTTTTTTTCACATTGTTTTATTTCACTTGATGTTTCACGCTGACGCTTCTGCACTAGTTCGCCAGATTCTTCACTAAAACAAAATTGTCAAAAATGTATGATTTAATTTTTACCCTTCAAACCAAGTCAATTTACTGCAAGGTTAAAAAGTGCCTTACAGCAAGTTCTAAAAAAACATCCACACATCTTTTATTGATAATAAAAGTCTATGAATAATCACAAAGGTAATAAAATTATTTTAAATTGATTCTTACAATGAAATTAAGAAATGGCAACTACACTGAACTGAACAACAACTACTTCCAGATACTTTTGTTTTGGTATATCAGGTTATAAATTAGATTATTGAAGGCAAACGGATTTCAATAAAATAAAAATGTGTTGATAAATACATTAAAGTTTACTTATTACCTCACCTCACTGAATGCTGTGGATGTTTCAGTGCTGTATGCTCCTGGAACATCTAAGGTAGCTAAAGTGTACTTTGGTGTCACACTATGTCGCTTACTTAATATATCTTCCAGTTCCCTAAAATTGTTATTAATCAGAGCACACAATTGGTATAAACACGATATAAGGACATTACAATAATTACTATTGGCATTTCTGATTTAAAGGGTGATATATCTATAGGAATTTGAAAAAGAAACGGGAATGCACTGAGGGCACAGTCTGTGCAATAATGCATAAAAAATCAAAATCTCCAATGGCAAAAAAATGATACTGACCAACTCTTATACTCACTTTTGAAAAGGACATGTTTTCCTTCCTCTTCCCGTTAGTTTTTTGTTGTCCATTATATTTTTGTGACTTCTCTCAAGTGACTTCCATTTATTTTCTATCTGTTGGCATGTAAATAAATAATCACTATTTTCTAATATATTTTTAATATTTTCCCCTATCTTTTTTTGTGTTTTCAGATGTCCTAGTTCGTACTTCTCTCGCTGTTCTGCATAAGCAGTTAATAGTATATTATTTTATATGGAGGAAAAGTGATACTTTTCATGGCGCGCTCGTGTTTAACAGCCGAAGGGAGTGAGGCTGGTAATAGAGAGCAAGCCATGAAAAGTAACTTTTCCTCCAAATAAAATATGCTGTTTTTTCTTCAAATGTCGACAAATTAATGCAAAAACATCTCTTTTTAATAGTAATAATATCTAATTATTATTAAAGATAAATGGGTTCGGAAGGCGGCTTAGACCACGGTCGTAGGTGGCCTTGCTTAGACCGGTGTCGGTGAATATAAGGTCTGTTCCAACTGACCATGAAAACCGTACATGGGACGGTAATTTCCAGTAGCATAATTCATTTGTCAACATGGCAGGTTATTTATCGCCTTCAAAAGTGAAATTGACAACTAGAAATGACGGTCCCTCGTACGGTTTTCTCGTCGGTTGGAACAAACCTATTATGTAACATAAAGCTGTGAGTGGACACTGTCAACAATAATTATTTTTTTAAGATTCGTCTCCGATTGCGTTTTAATTCCGTATTGATAAGCAGTTATTGAGTAAGTTCGATTAAATAATAACCAATTTGTTCCTAAATTAGTGATTTTTAGAAATGCAGTCACAAATTGAGTGATAAATACAAATTGTAGTTTAATAAATCTTGAGTTGTTGACGCTTATTTTGTTGTCTGTTTATATTGTATCTATGTTGCTATGACAACACTTTTACCTCCGCCAGCGGAAAAGTGAAAAGTAAAGCTCCGGCGGAGGAAAAACGAAACTTTACGGCCGCCTACACAGTCGAGTAATGACGGATTTACTGACGTTTGAAGAAAAAAGAAGTTTTGTAGCATTTTCCGTCCATCTTGCTTTATCGTCTTCTATAGCTGAGTGTGCATTACTACTCTCATCTATTGAAGTGTTGGCAATTTGAAGACTTTTCCTTCCAGAAAACTCTTCACTTGATTCTGGCTCATGAAAGATGAGGAAATATTGGGTATTTTCAGAGACTACATGCTGATTTACTGTTTCGATGCCGACTGGCACATATATATCATCTTTTTCCTCTAAAACAAAATTATGGAATAAAATTTAAAATACACACACATAAATAATTAAAAATGACTGTGATAAGAGATACTTATTTACCAACTGTAAACATATACATGTTGTCTTGAATAAAAAAACTTCCATCTGGATTCCTTACAATTCTTGCAGTTACCGTTTCCTAAAAAATAAGTAAGTAATATGTAAAAAAGCAATGTTGATCCCAAATACTACCATTTTCCAAGGAGAAAAAGAGAATAACCAAAACGAATAAGAAGTGTTTTATCTTGGTCTATGAATATTGAATAAAGTTTTACGGGGAACAAAACTACAACACAGCAAAACAAAACAGACTTTTTTCTGTCATTTGTCATTACATAATTTTAAAACACGCTTGACGCGCAGACGTACACTTTTTACACCTGTCCATAGGGAAGAGTAAATAGTGCAAATTATGATGACGTCACCGATGTTTTATCTCACTTTAATAACTGTTTCATCTCTTATTTAAAAAACACGTTTAGGGCAAAAAGTGTAAAAAGTTCGTGTTCAGAGCAAAAAGCGTGAATTATTGAACAGACCTAAGTATTAGGACACATAGGGGGTTTTGCCACTAGTGTGACGTCATTACAAATGGGTAGAATTTCGACTATACTGATGAAACAAGAGTCCATGTAATTCTGCCCACATACCACACGGGCTTAATATGTATATGCTTGGACTAAAATTATATTTTGCTAAATTTGCTTTAGACGTTGTCATTTTCTATGTAATACCTACAGACAGAAAGATACATATGACAATACGTATAAGCTTAAACCTCGCTTATTTATGTAACGCTTGGCATCCAGAAATGCGGCTTGAATTATATATATTTTAAAGTAGTTAATTGCCGTCTTTCCCATTATAGTTAAAGTTGAATTCTAAATGAAATCGTATTTACAAAGCAGAATTTATGGCAGAGTAAGTGGTCGGGGAAGAAGTCGG
>JAEQML010083147.1:0-10575 GCA_016904865.1 Pissodes strobi | reverse complement strand
AGAAAACCGGATTATAAATGTATTCCGACTGCCAAAAACGGATGTAAATTGAATGCTATAGTTTATCAAATTTTGAAAATCTGTCATAACTTTTTCTGGATCAAGTGTTTCTACTATTTTATAATAATATGAACGTCAAAAGGAATTTTTGGGGAATATCAAAAATTATAACCTTCATTAACACCCGTTTTTGGCAGTCAGTATACTTTAAAATCCGTTTTTCTCAAAAACGCTGCGTCCTAGCGAAGCAAACTAAGAGGCACTATTTTGCGAAAAAAAAAATCAAATTTTCAAAATTTGAAGAAAAAATATATAAAAAGTTAGCCCAAAAAAAGGTTAATTTTTAGTTTCACCCCCTAAAATGTTCGCACCTGACTAAAATTTTTTATTTTTAATTCTATTTTTAAATTCAGAATATTAAAGTTAGTAGAATCCCAAAAATTTAAAACTCTATTTTACACCGTTTCGGAAATAATTAAAGAAAACCATATTCAGGGGCCCATTTTTAAGAAGCTCTAGTTCCCTTCCCCATATATATTTATAAGAAAAATTTTAGTTATTTTTGACCGATAAATACATGGTTGATATTTCGTCTACTAATTTCGCGACAGCCTGTATACCGTTAAATTTTAAGAGTTTTCAAAATAAATGTTTCCATATAATACAGAATTTTTGAAAATGACATCACTTTGTATGGCTACGCTACAACTGATAAGAAATGTAAAAAATATGAAGAAAAAGCGTTGACTTTGACAATAAAATTGACATAAATCGGTACCTAGTTTTTATGTGTACAGGGTGGCTCGAATTCGTGTCTATGTATGGGGAACTCGAAAATCGTAAGAGATACAGTGTCGGTCAAATTAAGGCAAAATTGCGCATTTAGGTGCCTGAGAATATGCCGTTTAGAAAGTTTTAAAATTCCGAGTAATTCCGGAGATATTCGGAAAAAACCGAAATTTGGAAAAATCGTTTTATTTTTTTCCTGGGCTTATTTAAAAACGGATTTCAAATTGAATTGCACTTTTGCATTGCCCCTTTTTCCGCTGTATCTAATGATGGTATCCAGTTTGAAATCCGACGTTTCGTCTTCAAGGGATCATCATTAACTTTCTTTTTTTAAATAATAAAACTTTAATTTTTTTTATCGTTTTTCAGATGGTATTGGCTTTATTAATATGATTCTGTGCTTTTATTTATTTTTTTTAATTTTTATCATTATTTTTTAAATTATATATTTTGCTCTGGCGTAATTTTAAACATTGAAATATTTATATTCTATAAAAATATTTTATTTTGTTTTTTGTATTAAGTGGAAAATTGGAGCGTATTAAAATAAAAAATAGTAAAATTATTTCTTACGAGAATATTAAATTAAATTATATAAAATCACGCCAAAGCAAAATATATAAAATAAAAATAATAAAAAAATAAAAAAAAATTAAAAAAAAAATAAAATAAAAACACATACTCATATTAATAACGCCAATACCATCAGAAAAACGATAAAAAAAATTAAAGTTCGTATTTAAAAAAAGAAAGTTGATGATGATCCCTTGAAGACGAAACGTCGGATTTCAAACTGGATATCATCATTGGATAGAGCGGAAAAAGTGGCAATGCAAAAGTGTAATTAGATTTGAAATCCGTTTTTAAATAAGCTCAGGAAAAAAATTAAACGATTTTTCAAAATTTCGGTTTTTTCCGGATATCTCCGTAAATACTCGGAATTTTAAAACTTTCTAAACGGCATATTGTTAGGCACCTAAATGCGCAATTTTGCCTTAATTTGACCGACACTGTATCTCTTACGGTTTTTGAGTTCCCCATACATAGACACGAATTCGAGCCACCCTGTACATACTTAAAAATCCCTATCACTTGTATACCTACCTACATTAGAGGTAAGCATTTTTATATCAAAACAACAATTTAGAAACTATCATGAAATATATGAAAAAATATTATTAGGTACCTATTTAAGTTAACTATTATTATCCAAACAATTATTGCAAACAAAAAATGTAAAATTATTTAAGAAGTTTATCCCTAATCACATCTACACCAAGAACTGATACACAAAAGACACTTATTAGCTGTTTCATTTAACTTAACATTCCGAAGTAACATTAACGAAATAAAACAGTAAATTATTTAATTACTTTTTATTTGCTCAAACCGAGACCGAGACCAAACCGAGACAAGACCGAGACCAGGTCTCGGTCTCGATCTCGGTCTCGCGAACCCCTAGTGCTGTCAACTCCTGGGTCAGAAATACATTTGTCGATTTCGTAACGCCAGGCCATATCGTCGTCTGCATTATGGGCAGGTTTTCTATTAAACAAACTTAGTAGATCTATTTCAAACTTTTCGACACTACTATTTTTACTAGGGTTTGAAGATGCTGCTACTTGAAGTGATGGTTCAGAAATTTGCAGAGAGTCAAAATATTGTGCTTTAAAAATATCTTCAAAATGTTTAATTGCTTCTATCTGCAACTTTTTTCGCCAACTTGTATTGGAGAATGTTTCCACTTTATGTCGGGGGTCTAAAATCATGACAACACAGTACATCCAGTTAGTTCGTTCGTAATGTTTAATGACTTTGTCCCTTGCCGCTTGAATACTATTTATAATCTTTTCATCGATTTCATCTCGATCAAGTTTATTGTCAAGTTCCATAGCCCACGATTCTGGTCTATCCAGCAACATATTAATGCCGATTATTACCATAGGTAAAGTAGCACATGATTCACCTTCTAAAATTATGGAAATATACCCTTAAAAACATTAAGGTACTGGCAAATTCGTTCAATTAACGACCATTCTGTGTCGGTTGGCTTTAAAGTTTTTAAATTTTCTACATTATCACAAAGGATGTTAAGTGCGTTTCTCACATTTATACTCCATCTCAACATGTCGAACGTGGCGTTCCACCTTGTTATGACATCAAGTTTGGCATAGTAAATTTCAGGTTTAAAGTGGTGCAAAATTTGTCAAAATCTTCACGTAAATGTTCAGATTTTTTAAATTTTTTAGCAAAGAAATGGATTTTTCTTACAGAAGAGGGCGGAACTTGGCAGTCATCATCATCATCATCTGGTATATCTGTCAAAATGTTGGCGGTTTCTTCAACCTCAGAATCAAGGATTTTCATAAAATCTCTAGCTGCCAAGTTTAAGATGTGTGCAAAACATACAAAGTGGATATTTTTTTATCGATTTCAGAAATAGGCGTTTTAAGTTCTCTGATGAACGTAAAATTACTATTTGTATTGTCGGTAATAATACCTTGTACGCATTTTGTAACATCGTAGAATTGTAATACTTCGAAAAATAGCTTTGCAATTGCATTACCAGTATGTTGCTGGCACAAAATCTAGAAGGATACAATGAAGTTTCCAATTTTTATCGATAAAATGAGCGGTAATACCATAGTACCCTTTCATATTAAAAGAAGACCATCCATCGATTGTGAACGAGATTTTTGAATTGCATGTTTTCAAAAATGACTTAATTGTTTGCTGCGCTGCTGCAAATGTTTTTAATGTCAAAGATTTCATCCGACCAGGTAGAGTTGCCTTTCGATTGAGGAATTTGTACATTTTTCCACTTATAGCATCTTCAAAAAAGTTGAAAGGGAGATACTTATGTGCTATTTATTCCACAAGTAGATTTTGAAATTTGTCTTATTGAAAGTTTTCTGAACAACTAGTGGTCTGCAAAATAAACAAAACTGGAGTTAGTAAAATGCAGCGCAAGGTGCAAGAATGTGTACGTTATAATATCCCACTTTTAAATGAAAAAGTAAGTAATTTTTTTTGAAATGCCCTGTATAAAAATTTATAGCATGTCCCACAATTTTGAATTGAATGTCTTAAGCCAATATAGATTTTTGTAAATATACTCTGATGACTTTTATTGATGCAGGGTGTCCAAAAACTGCAGCACCGACTTCAAAATCAGAATTTTAAATGAGACATCATTACACAATAATTATATCATCAAACAAAAATTATGTTATATAAAAAAAGCGGTTCTAAAGTAGAAGTCGACAGTAGTTCTTATATTCAAAAAACTTTTAGAATTGTTATTAGAAAGTTGTAATTTTTTCCGTTCAAGAGCCGCTTTTTATTTAATATTTTGATATCTCGCCTATCTCGGTATTTATTAATAATTTATTAAACATTTTTAATATAGAATAACTTTTAAAATCAAGGAACCTATAATAATAATAATAAACATTATAAAACTATAAGGGTGGCTTAAAATGAACTGATCCGGATTTTGAAAAAAATAGCTTTTTAAGGTGTTTTTGGGGATCAAGGAATCCAAATTAAGCATTTTTTTCTAGCATATCATTCTTAATCTGTTTTTTTAAAGATTTTCCCAGAAGGGATAAAGTTAGAGAAAAACAGATGAAAGATTCGTGATCCTTGATCCCGAAATCATATAAAACGATAACAAACTCGAGTTTTTATGATTCAGATTAAAATTGATCATTTTTGTTCAATTAAAATGAACTGATCCGAATTTTGAAAAAAATAACTTCTTAAGGGGTTTTTACCTTCTCAAGCCAATTTGTAATTGTGCTACGCCTATTCTAACTGGCAGAGGCTTCTGCTTCGGAATTAGGTGGGCTGGATCTACCAAAAATGTTTTCGTAGACTCTAGTGTGTTTAGCTTACAAATGCCTCCTTAGTGAAGATGTTCCACATTTTTTCATTTTTAAAACTGTACTTTTTACGACACATGCCTTGTTTGTCAGTATTTTTCTAAGTCTTAGGATCCTGCTCGATTATGAAATAATCCTTAATTTTATTCGTTTTATTAGATACACTTTTATTAGCTTTAACTCGTTTTGCCTCCGGTGACGCCGACCCTGTACTTTCTTCTTCTGGTTCGGTGTCATAGGATTCTGACACTTTTTCATCTACGATATATTCTGAGCCGCTGCTTTGAAAAGGTTCCGACTCCATTTCTGACAAATCACTTCTTAAATCAGACATAATAATTCTTTTGCGGTCGCCGTTTATCCTTGAACAACGCTGCTCTACTAATAACACGAGCACGCCATCATCGAGTGCCTGCTTGCTGTGTGAATCCCCTATTTAACCTCGGTAAATCCCCTATTTTAATGCTTCGATGCGCATTTCACAGATCACTATCAAGTAATATCAAGTAGTTTAATTTTACTTGATATCAAGTCAAGTAGTTCAGTCCGAAAATCAAGTCAAGTCAAACATGAAATTTTCAAAAGCTTGAGTTTTCAAGTCAAGTCAAGTCTTTAAGAAAAAATTCAAGCTACTTGTCTTGATGAATCTCTACACACCACACCGAATATTGCACACGGTATCAACTTCTGTCTCTGGAGTCACCTGCCAGTATTCGTTCACTTGGTCTATATCATTTTAAAGGCAAACTAACCCAAACTAACCTAACATCATCTGTCAAATTTCGTGATTGGCCTCCTTGGGCTATATCATTTTAAAGGCATCGGGTGACGATTCTTGGCCCCTCATCTTGAAGTTTGTACCACCGTAAATTCTCTACCGTAGGTTTCTACCTGTAATTTTTCAGCCACGTGAGCTAAACCATTTTTAGGTTATGTCAACTGTCACTTTTAACACATGGAATTTATCACCTGTTATTTTTAGGTTATGTTGTGTTGTATGTGATCTGTCAATTTTCGGAGACTTGGGCTATATCATTTAACGATTTCGTAAATTTTCAGAAATTGACCTGGTTTTGCTTAATGCTGATGATCATCAGGGAATTAGACCTGGTTCTGGCTAATGTTGATCATCTTTAGAATTTAGACCAAGTTTCACTCAATGCTGCAAGATTTTGACTAATGTCACCCATCTTCATAGATAGAAACCAGTTTTCGGACAATGCTGATCATTTTCAGTGACTTGAGCCTAGTCTCGGCTAAGACTAGTCATCTTTAGGGATTAAAAACAAAGTTTTGTCTAATGCTGATTTGCTACACTAGCCAGCTATAATATGAACCAAATTAGATCGAAATACTTTAAGAAAAACATTTTACCAGATTTTGCCCCAGTTTCGACTAATGCTGATTATCTTCAAGGATTAGACCTGGTTTAGGCTAATGCTGATTTTCTTCTGCGAATTAAACATAGTTTTGGTTAATGCTGTTAATTTTCAGGATTTAGACCAAATTTCAGCTAATGCGGTTAATCTTCGGGGGCTTGAACGTGGTTTCGGTTAGCGCTGACTAGCGTCAGCATTTAGACCTAGTTCCGGCTTATACTGATATCTTCAGGTATTTAAATGATTAAAGTAATTATAATCGAAGTCGTATCTCCACAAATTCAATTTATTAAGACGGAAACCGGTTTCGACTGCTAATAAGTTACAGTCATCATCAGCCCATGACTAAAATGGCAAGAACGTGTCAACACAAAAAAAAACTTCAAACACAATAAAATTTTAATTATTACTTCAGCTTACATTCCATAGCAGGGTGGACGTCAACAATTAGGAAAAACGAAACACACAAAAACAAAGATGTGTCAAAATCTTCACAAATAATAGACAAACAAGCAACAATAAACATCAATACTGAACATATGATATGCATTTGAACATTAATCGGTCACAATAGGCTATAAGAAATTTTATATGAGTTTTTTGTACTAAAAGCTAATTTTCGCCTTTAAGTTAAAAAAAGTTCGGATTTATGAGTTCTAGTTAAATCCAAAGACAAAATGTGTGGGTTCTTTATACTCATAAATATTAACGTAAGTGTGTTTGTGAGTGCGGGTGTAGGGGTATGTGTGTAGAAGTAGGTCTGTGCAAATGTGAGTGTCCGTATCCGAATAATATATGTGTATTAGTCATTGAATGAAATTAAATTTACTCTGGAGATAAGCCATGATAATTCAATTAACTTTTTAGATATTAATATTTTCCTGAAAGATACAAAACCTGAATTCGATATATAAAAAGCGATCCCATATTGGAAATGATTAATTACATCCTTATAACCATAAAATGAGTGTAATGATAAAATTGTTCCTTATTAATTGAAGCTTAATTTTGAGTCTTAAACTCTATTTTATACTTACTTTATATAATTTCTAATATATTATAAGCACTATGCTGCTAATATTTTAATTAGTCTTCTAATTGTGATCATAGTATTTATAAGCTTGTTTATAAGTAAATTTTGTATATAATGTTGTTTATATTGAATTTATATTGGGCTTTAGCCCGTTGATAAATAAATAAATTAATAAATAAAGGAAAATAGAAAATATTATATCATTCATATAAACTACACATTTTTCCATGTAAATCTTTGAGAAGGTTATATGTTAATTACTCTTTGAAAGGTGGCAGGTGCATTTGTAATTTCTGCCGTTCAACATTTGCGCCTTTTGTTTTTGGACCTCTTGTTTATATTTAAATGTTTTAAAGTGAAGTAGTTTCTATATAGTGTCTGACACTATTAGTAAATGTTAATTTGTCGTTAGGTCGATGTAAGACCTCTGAAAGCTAGTAAATTAATTTTCTTAATTCTTGCTTTCCTTTGAAGTTTAAATATTGAAATATTCGCAAAATAAAATGTTTGCTACTTGTGGTAGTTGTTGGTTTCGTCTATGAAATGGCATAGACAATTCAAAATTTGAATTGTTGTCAAATATTGGCTTCTGCAAGGTTATCCAGGTGTTAGTTGGAATGTGGCAATTAAGGTTCTTAGATTGGCTAAGTAAAAATCTCGGAAATCTAGAGGCTAATAACGTAAAATTAGTAAGGTAAAAAGTAGATCTAGAAATAAAACCGAAAAAAGAAGCTACGTGCCTCTTGCCAGATTGATGAGTACTTATTCTTTACCTGACACAAGCTATAATAATTCTTCTAGAAACACTGGGATTCTAAGCTTCATACCTTAGTTCGAACCAATAAATTCTCAAGTAGATCACTGGATTGAGATTATTGAACATAACGCAAAAACTTATAATTGCAATGATAAATTTACAACAGACTAATAGACGATGTCAAAATTAAGGCATATGTTTCATCGAGAATCAACCTGGATGGTCTAAATTGTCTTGGGTTAAATGGAAAATTAATTTGTTAGAAACATTTCAAGGCGCTAGGAATACGTATAATTTATTTATGGATATCGCAAATCACATGGCAATAGTGGGATGTTCGATATATCAATTTTATTCTGATCATTTAGCCAAAATCAATAAACTTCCAGTAAACAAACTTCTCAGACAGTGATAAAGTGTCACTAATAATTGCAATAAATATCTGTCTTTCGTTTTTTTGTTTATCCGCTATTTTCTTCCCGAGGCATCCGCTCTTTTAGACTACCCAGACCGGTGCAGACCGTGGGCTACATGAAGTTGAATAATTCCGTCTTTCAACATTTGCGCGTTTTGTTTTTGGACCTCTTGCTTATATCTATATGTTTTAGAGTGAATGATATCGTCAGTAGTTTCTATATGGTGTTTGATATTATTAACAAATGTTAATTTGTCGTTGGGATGATGAAAGCTCTGAAAACTGGAAAATTAGTTTCCTAATTATTACTTTCCAAAATTAATAAACATCCAGTAAACTTCTCAGACAGTGATAAAGTGTCATTAATAATTGGCGCGATAAAAGACAACAATATTACATTAGCAGTAGAAGCGTTAGGTATTAAAAATACCAATTTGTTAGTGGCCTATTTAAACAATAAATACTAAAAATCTCTTACAAGTCTACCGGTTACAATTTTCAAATCAACGCACCAGGGTCTTTAAGAGAGAAAACACACTATACTACTAGTACTAACCCAAACTACAAAAATGTAAAAATGTACTTGTTGTGGGGCCCAGGGTCACACTAGACAAATATGCAGACATCGTAGTAAAGTTTGCCGCTTTTGTAAATATACAGGGCATATCGAAAAAAAATGAAGAAAAATGATTCGCAGAATGTAGATGTGAATGTTCCAGTATCAACATATAATAAAGGAGATGATAAACATGAATCTGTTAATAGAATAAAATTTACAAATTTCCAAAACAAATTTAACAAAATTATTTATGTAAACAACAAACAGCGCGGAGCCCTTATTATAGACTTTGGCAGTGATTGCTCTTTGATATCATTGAAATTAGCTAAAGATTTTGGTATGAGGGTCAAACATTTAGATAAAAAGTAAAACTATCTGACTTTTTGAGTAATACATCTACAGTCGCGAAATTTGTTACAGCAATTGTTCGCATTGACTATGGAGTTAAAAATCACATTTTATGATTTGGATACTGAATGGAATACAGACTTACTCATTGGTAGAAATTTTACAGAAAACGCGGATATTATGTACTACAGGATTGATGACATATTAACATTTCAATATAAAAATTACCGTAGGCAAGCTAACCCAAAACCAAAAATTGAACTTGATAAACATATAAAATCTTTAAAACATTAAAAAGACAACATCTGTCACAATGAAAATTGAAGGTACTAGTCCGGAGATTATTAAGCATCGACCATATCGAGCAGCTGAAGCTGACAAAGAAGTTTTTAGGGATGCCGTGAAAGAGTTACTGGAAGCTAAAGTAATACGGAAAAGCACTTCGCCTTACCCAAGTCCTTCATTTTTGATCAATAAAAAGGATGATCAGAAAATATTAATAGTTGATTCCGCCAAATTAAACAAAATTTAAAAAAAAGCTAATAGTAATACCAGGGATTGAAGAAATCATAGACAATTTATCAAACTGCAAATATTTTACTACGCTGGATCTTGGTTATCAGGTTATCATCATATACAGCAGAGGAATCTATTCGGTACACAGCCTTTACTACATCCGAAGGAGCTTTTAAATACCTGCGCTGCCAACTTGGATTATCTAACGCACCAACCGTTTTCCATGACAGAAATCTTTAGGCCATTGAGGAAATATAATATCATACCATATTTAGATGACGTATTAATACCAGCTGAAATAATCCAAAATAATTTAGAATGATTAGATGAAGTTTAAAAATAATTGCAAGAATATAATCTAACTTAATGACCACTGTAACGTATTTAGGGTACGAGATTTCTTTTAATCAGATTTCACCTAGCAAATTAAAAATTCAATCCGTTAAAAATTTCCCTGAACCCAAAATCAGCATCAGTTACGACAATTTTTAGGGCTTATTGGATTTTGTGGAGAGGTCATACTAACCCGATTTCGCTACAAGAACCGCATGACTAACGAAACGTCTAAAAAAGTATTGCCCATGGAAATGGACATCAGAGGAAACCAAAATAATCAACGATATGAAAAGCTCGACATACTTACGTTTTAACTAATTTCAGCTGTTTTGAAAATCTATCTATTGTCTGGCATCAACTTACCGTTTAACCGGAAGTACACATTTTGCAGATTTGGAGTGCTTCCAGTTAAACCGGAAGTTAATGACAGATGATAGATTATGAACACTTATGACAGTATGTGACAGTATGTAAAATTCCAATTTTCAAATATCAATATTTCGAAATTTAGATACAAAGTAGAATTTCCGGCAGAACTAAAAAATCCACTAATATATAT
>JAEQML010083146.1:0-10576 GCA_016904865.1 Pissodes strobi | reverse complement strand
AATTGTCCCTGGCAGGTATGCAACCCGCCATACCGCTGCTCTCCCGTGGCACAGTGTCTTGTGGCATAGGCAAAACTGGACAAAATTCAATAACTTTTGTTTATAGTAAATATGCTGTATTTTGAAAATATATTTTTAATATCTAAACATACTTTAACAGCAAAAATACAAAAAAACCAGAATATATGACAGGTGTCGAAACACTTGTCACCTAATTAAAGGTTGACAATATTCAAATACAAATTTTACACACATAGATTCTCGCGCACAAAAATTATAAACAGTTATTCCTTAGAATACCTGATAGAAAAAGAAATACACATTGGCCTTAGTAACTTTTATGCAGTAGATTTCAAATATTTAGATATAAATTGTACAATTCATGGCCTCGCGGCTATACAAGATTAGTAAAAAGTACCGGAACGCTTGAATATCTTTAAAACCGTTAAAGTTGCGCTAACAAAATTTGGTATGTGCGCTTCTGGGCATGCAGAATTGAATAATAGTATCGACACCGTTGCGAGATCTCTTAGTTTTGCTCTCCACGTAGTAATTGTGTGGCTAAAAACTGGAAAATCTGGCAATAGTGCTGATCTCATGCTTCAAATCCGCATGCACAGAAACCTCCAGATACGGAATTTTGTAAGCGCAGTGGTTTTCAGATATAATTTATGCCATCCGGTGTTGTCATGGCAAGCAATTAGTAGATAAAGAATTTTGAAAATTTAGGATATTACTATATTTGGTAGCTTGGAAAACAGTCTTTATGTATACTATTTACTACACAACGTAAAATATTATATTTTCTGACCGACAAATTTAAATAAAAAACAGTGACCAAGCTTTCTGAGGCGATAAAGGTTTATTTTTTTCTGATATAGGATCAGATAACCGCTCAGACCTTTCGGCAGCAAACCGTAACTCGGCCGGAGATTTCTCAGCTAATTCTTGCACTCGTCGTTTTTTAGTTTTCACTGAAGCCTCATCGAAAGGTTTTCGTGGTCTTCCACGAGTAGATCTAGATAGTTTTGTGACACTTAGTGGTATATTAGGTAAGACTATCAGTTGTGAAAAATCCATATTGCTATCGAGCCATATCTGGTGACGTTTCTCAAAACGTTTGCGCGTTCTATGACAGCCCTTCCACATTCTACTAATATTTAAACAGAAATTGGTACTTTTTTCTTGCAACAATCTCTCATATTCCTCAGGAATGTCCTTTAGTTTAAGGAATGCCTTAATCCCAGCGATTACTTCTATAACTTTGTCGCTGCCTGAGCCGGGCACCCATATTTCAAAAAGGCTACTGTTTTTGACCTTGAAGGCGATCTCTAAAAATTAATTATAATGGAGTTGTTGCAGCGTGCTGCAGGAATCTGTTATTGGATAATGAAGACCAATAAATATATTGTTATTTCCCAAAAAAATACTGATACATTTTTCTACATATTTTTTTAATCTCCTGTCAAAGTCTGAGTACGTGTATTCTTAGAAAAAATTGGTTCGCGTTTGTTTAAGTTTTATTTATGTGAAAAATACAAAAGCAAAATCCAAATAATATTGGCAACAATAAGTACTTACCTTCCATAGCATTTTCCATAATTCACATACACCGCTTATGAACTGCGATTTAAATTAATAACTTTCTCAAACAAGTCAAAAATGACAAATATTTCAACAATTTGCTGCGTAATTATTTTATATGACATTCCAGCGCCTACTGCCAAGTCGTTTTAACAGGCTGACACTTAATAATACGGTTTTTAGACATTTAAGGCATTTAAAATTCGTAGATACAAAATATATTTGAATTTTGAAATATGTACCGATCTTTACATATGTAAAGGAAATACGATTGGCGAGCAGTACAGAGAGCAAATCATAAACAACATCGTGCCAAATATTTACGCTGCTATAGGGGATGGGTTTTTAATTCTAGACCACAATGCAAGACCTCATAGAGCTGCTATTGTCTTAAATGAACTGGAAGAAAATGGCATAACCCACCTTGCATTGCCACCTCTAGCGCCAGACCTGAACTGCATTGAACATGCGTGGGATATGCTCCAAAAGAAGTTAGACGAACACTTTTGACGATTTAAGAAAAGTTCTACCAGAATTGTAGAATGCTATTCCACAAAATATGATCAATAATTTAATTGACAGCATGCCAAGGAGATGTCAGGGCGTAATCGATGCTCGCGGGGCTTTACCACCTATTAATTTATTTTCTTTGCTCCTTAAACATTATTTGTTTTTAGGTTTAACTTTTCTATACCACTGTGTACAGTAAACTTAGTTTTATATATTTAAATTTATGTTTTTGTATGTTTCTGGCTTGGGTAGGATGTGAAATGTAGCGTACGATTAGCTTCACGAGCGTCCGTCGTCAAAATAAAAAATACAAATTTTCCAATAATTGATTACCATTTTGTTACGAATAAAAATCGAATATGGGTTCCTACCCTGAATTGAAAGGGAATATTATAAGTAATCCAAAACTTGGAAAAACTTGTCTTCACACTATTTGTCACACATGGTACAGCTCTATATTCTTTAATGTTTTTGCATCACTTTCTTTCCCGCTCTGTATAATTGACAAGTGCCTCTCCATGAATGTTTTCCAAACACCATGTAAAAGTAGAAAGTCTGCTCTTTCTGGCGATGTCTCGCACTGCAAAATGCGTTAAATATTTAATACATTATTACAACTTAAAAATGAGTTACGAATTTTAATATCCCTAACTTTTAAGGAGCAGTTTATTAATGTCTCCTGTGAAAATTTCAATATTGTTATTTGTGTTATTTGAGAAATAGTCGAATAGGTCTTGAAATAAAAAGTTGTTATTAACTTGAGGAGATTTGTAAAGTGCTGAGATTTCATATGTCTGATCATAAAGCTTGAAGGTGATTCTGCTAATCGTCACCTTTGATTTTTTTAATTTGATATGGGCAATATCAGGGTTTAAAGTAGATCTGATTAGAATGAAAATCCCGTCATTTTTGTTGAAATCACCATAGTTATAATAGGTACTATAGTCTGTAATGTTGAAAGGCTTGGGCGTTGACATTTGAAAGCATTCGGTTAGTACAAAAATATCACAGTATGTTAGTTTACCTTGCTCAATCAGCAGCAACAATTTATCAAAATTTTCACTAGCACTCCTAATATTCAACTGAAGGATATTAAGAACTTTATTATTTTGACTTATACTATTGTGTAATGTCTCTAACTCCATCAGTCGTCCAACGCATCCCTCCACTGTGTTTTCAAGTACATTTAGTATAATTTCTTGGTCTATTTGAACCATTATGAACCATAGTCATCTTAAGTGGTATTGATATGTTGGACAATTGATATCGTTTGCCGCATGATTAACGTCATATTTAGTTGAGTAATTTTTGTTTGCAATTAGACAGTTTTTGCATTTCTTCACATTTGCTTCACATTCCGCAGCATCATGTTCTTCACTGCAAAGTACACACACTGTGGAGTTATTGCAACTGGTGTTCTTATGGAAAAAACCTTGACAGGTGAAACGCCTCTGTATCCTTAAGTCTTCGTATACTGGGTACCTCAGCCATCCTAGGCCCACCTTCTTTTGGCCAATTGCTTTGTGGTATAGGCCTGATGAGCATTCCACGTATATTGTAAGATTATTTTTATTTTTCATGTTCTTTACATATGTGACTGTTAGTTTATCGTTTGCAACTATCCACTTGTTTTGTTGTCTCAGATATTGTTCAATTTCTTTCGGATCTTGGTTTTGTTCACTATTCACTCCAGTAATTTTCAATTTTGTTGGTCTTTTTGCTATTGTTTCGATTAAGCATTTGACTGAAAGCTTGTTGATCGTAGCGATTTTTAGTTTTTCTCCTTCATCTTTGGTAGGACACTTGATTATAATATCACCATTTTTTGTACTTCTTATCCTCTTTATTCCTATATTTAATTCCGATGGATTCAGCTTTTCTTGTATTATTTTTTCCGTGTTTTTAGCTTCTCGCTTGTTTTTTGTTTTTATAATAATGGTTTGCTCTGTATTTGGAGGAGGCTTAGGTGCCAGGACATCTGCATAGGCTTTACGATGGATGCCTACCCCCTGGCCTTCAAAAGATGCACCAGTTATTTCGCTGTTTTGTTTATCTTTAATTTGGGCAATATCCGCCCTAATATCCTGGGGTCTTTTTATAGTGTATGGCATTCTAGCTATCAATGCCCTACAATCATTGCAGATGTATAACAATAATCGTTTTCTTAGAGGCATACATCTTTCTTCGGTAGTTGATAAATTAAGACACTCGTTATGTATATTTCTTAGACACGAGTCACAGGAGTAAGAGGCTTCATTTTCTTCTATTTTCTCTTTGCACTTTATGCACTCCTCCACTGGTTCCCCCATTTGTCACTTTCCACGCTTGCGAAACATAAAGAGCCCATGCGTGCGGTTGGTCCGTTCCCAACAAACGCATGCACCCGTATGGAATGTCGTGCCGGTCTTAAACCACAGAAGGGTGCAGTGAGAGGAAAACACTATTAGAAGTTCACCATTCACTATTATCATTTTATAATAAAGGACCTATTATACAAGAACAGGTACTCGAAGACAATTAATAACACGTCATTTTCCGATTTTCAGTACTTATAACAGAGCAAGCAAAAAACACATGCCTTTCGGACACGGACAAACTGCACGTTTTTATCTTTATATTTATTTATATTTAAATATTCATATTCAGTTCGCATTATCTCTAGGGACTCTGGCGCCCACAATACACAAAACAAATCACTGCTAGTAAAAGAACGACAACCTACCACCTAAGAAAAATAAAAACGAGTCTCATGCATTTGAACAACTAGTATTTCATTATAAAATGGCGCACAATGCCATACTTAATTAATTAATATTTCGCTAGCTTTAGCTACAAATTAGCGCCCAACTAAATATATGGTTACAAATTGGCGCTCAATTAACCCAATTTTTGCTACAAATTGGCGCTCTACCTTCGTTACCAAACTGGCGCCCAATGCCAATTAGATTTCGCTACAAATTAATTCTCATCTATTTTATACTCTAATCTACAAGTTTAATAAATTGTCTTAAAAATTCCTGAGTATAAAACTGAATTTATATATGAAAAAAATGTATACTAAAAACAGATTTTTTATATCATTTAAACCATAAAATTGATAACCGAAAGCAACAGTATTTGCAATTTCGTCACAACCTACCACAACTTTATACCAAAAAATGTCGTTATGGCTTTACGCTCAAGCTCATCAGCATTATTTAGCATATTATTGATTTCATCAATGGTTTGCTTTGAAATACTCATTTTAAAATAGAAATAGAAAAAAAACAGTTTCCAACACACAGCAAAAGTATTTCTATTTTTCTGTGGATGTACGACCCTTATTGCAATTATTGGTCTATGGATATTGAGTTTAGTTTAACGTCAAATCTAGTTCAAGGTGATCTTGGGTGAAAGATAAGGTCAATCAAGGTTAAGTTGGATCAATCTTAAAGTCAAGTAGGCGGGGGCCAATTTCAAGGTGACCTTGAAAAAAATTTGGGGGGGGGGGGGGCAGGCAGCTCCGACTTTTATCTACTACTCCTGCATGCTACAAATATGGAATATTTCAGTTATTTAAACGTATTCTTCATTTAGTCACTATTGTTAAAAGCTTAAAAGAGATATCTACTCGCTGCGGAAGAGCAGTAGGTAGTAATTATTGCTAAAGAGAACAGACTTCACGCTTATAGTAGAGGAGGACAAATTCTACAATGTTGTTCATTTGTATCCCAGTCTCGATAAAAATACTTCTAATTTAAAAATAAAATCGGGCTCCACCGGTAGTAATAAAGCCAAATGCGAGAAGTTGTTATTTTCCAAGCAACAAAATACAATTCAGATTGAAATGCAATAGGAGGCAATAGCGATTCTTGATTTACGATTATAAAATACTTAAGCACCTAAAAATAGCCAGTAGTAGAAGTAATTAATCGGCCAATGGTATTTATTGTCGATTATTAGTACTGTAGTTAAACACGGATACACGGTTTATTACTTGTGGCAGAGTATATGTAGCTGAACTACTACAATAAAGAAGGTACTTTGGAATACTAATTTATAAAATGTTTTAACAAAACTTATGTGTTTAGTGATGGCTGCTGCCCGTCCTCTATTTCAGAGGATGGTTCACTGTTTTTCAACACCTGAGACTGCTAAATCCAATAAAAATTATGTGGGTATGGAAAACCAATTAAATATATATACCTACTTATTTATTTTTATTTTATTTTATTAAAAACCGGTACGTTAACTTGGGATTGCTTTAAATTAAAGTAATATGATTTATGGTTGTCATGTTTTATAAAAATTTTCAATCGTTTTTGGGCCGGAATTCTGGAGCTATTAGCACAACTCTCACGTAGGAAGAGAGGGTGTAATAGGGATGTATTTTATTCTTCAAATATGCGATTGCTTCCATTGCATAAATTTTCTATTAGATACATATTTAATCCTCAAAAGTTTAAATTTCCACTTTCAGCTTTAAGCTTCGTTTCATAGCTTTTTATTCCAATAAAATATTCAAATGTGCCAAAAAAAAAACGCGTTTGTGAATATATTTCGATCCAAATTTCAATGGAACTTATATCTCTGAATCTTGTTCCTTCCGTATTCCCAAATTACTACCTATATAATTTTATGATCTTGAATTATATGAAATTATAAATCGAGTGAATTCGACAAATTAAATTTTAATCTCTAATCTGCCTCACGTAAATTACCTGCAATAACTTGGCTGAACAATATTAAATTACCTAGGTAAGTAATAAACTGAATTTTTACATGCGTCTCAACACTGTTAGTAAGAAAACGAACAATAAAATTAATACTTTTCATGGGAACCAAATACATATGTAGGTACTTTAATGTCAATTCAACAAAGGTCAATCTTATTTATTATTCATACTTTTTTTCGGCTATCGATAGTTTCCTAGTCCTAAGCTACTTTTACTAGTGCAAGACGAGCGACAGAAAGTGGTATTTATAATATATTTTTTATTCGATTTATTTTCATATATGTAACTGAATTATAGCTTACTATTTACTCAGTGGTTACCCAACTGATTTTTTTTTGTGCATTGCGTATTTAGATTTGAGCCCACTGTGTAGCCATTTGATCGCCTTCAAATGGACAAGTAGGCGGGCGGCCGACGTCGCAAGTGTCTTTTACCGAGAAGCATATCTCGCTGTTTCACTTTGTTGCATTACAAGAGGTTATACTAATGAAGAAGGGATAACGATATTTTGTCGTAGCTAGTAGTATCTCGTTTGTTTGCGTTTCCTTCTGCAGTGAGTTGCAGGCGCAGTATGAAAGCAAAATCAAGTTTTTCACTACACTCCACTTCGAGTGGAAGCGGCCCTAGGTGGTAAATGCATAAGCCTACTCGCATCGTCCAGTGAAAGACCACCCCACCAGAATTGGGAAGCGCTAAGTCGTTTTCCCAAATCACGTTCCGCTTCCGCGCTGGTGGTCCCGGGTTCCACAGTAGAAATATATGGACATCATGATGCTTCCAGGATCAAAATATTCCGGAAGTAAACTCCCCGGCCATTCGGATCTCCGGGCGCTGGATGGCCCTGGGAGCCCTTCATTCCGCATTTCACAGACAGCAAAGATACCGAACCAATTTAGAATAGATTTCTGCAACATAAGAGGCCTAAATACAAACATAAATTCGGTACAGCAACATCTACAAGCAAATAAACCCCATATATTAGCCCTTACAGAAACACAAGTATGTTCTACAACAACAACAGTGAATTACCTCTATCCTGGTTACGACTTACATACCCGATTTAGATATAAGTTCGGAATATGCCTTTTTGTCCGAAGCGACCTTTCATGTCACCGCGAGGAAACACTCGAACCGAACAACCTTGACGTCATGTGGCTCAAGTTCATCGCCAAGGGATTAACCAAGTTTACATATTGTCTCTATCGCCCTCCGAGCGATAAAGCCTACCAAAGTTTTTCTCAACACTGGCTACCACCTTTGACTCAATACAGGTCGATCACCACAGTTCAGAAATAATCGTTCTGGGAGACTTCATTGCCCACAACACCAAGTGGCTCAAACATCACAACAAGACCTACAACGAAGGTAGAGAAGCTGAAGCATTTGCCATCAGCTGCGGGCTTACTCAACTTGTAGACGAACCAACTCGAATCTCAGAGAGGGGCGAATTCGCCGCCCTCCTGGATCTTTTTCTGACCACCAATCCTGACCAGTACAAGGTTACAGTTGTTCCGTCATTAGGTACCTCCGACCACAAACTTATTACAACGGCTTGTGAATTGCCACTCATACAGAAGGATCCACCATTGCCTCGCAAAATCTGGCATTACAATTCTGCAAACTGGGACGATCTAAGGCAATTCTACCTAGATTTTCCTTGGCTCGACGTCTGCTTTGCCACTGACGACCCGTCAGACTGCTGCGAAGAGATCATGCAAGTAATCTCCTCAGGAATGGAAGCATACATCCCAAATTCCATCAAGTCACCGTCAAAAGGAAAGCCCTGGGTCGACAAAGGATGCGAAAGAGCTGTAGGAAGGAAACAGCAAGCCTATAAGTACTGGCAGCAAAATCAGACCGCTGAAAATCGCAATTATTTTTGTCGAAGCGAGAAACGAGTGCAAGCGTGTGATCGACGAAACTAAGGACAAACACAATCAAAGAATCAGGAATAAACTTTTGCAATGCCCCAGTGACTCCACGAATTTCTGGTCGGTAGCAAAGGCAGTAAGCAACAACTTTACAAAAAAGTCTCTCCCACCATTGATGGACGAACGTGGCATCACGGCGACTACAGCCAAGGAAAAGGCAAACATGCTCGCCAAAATGTTTTCATCGCACTTTACCTTAGACGTGCCCCAAGGCAAGACTCTTCCCACTATACCGAACATCAATGCTACCATGGCAGAAGTCAAGTTTTCACACCGTGATATTCGCAAAATCCTTAAAGAAGTAGATACGCAAAAGGCATCAGGACCGGACGGAATACCTGCCATCGTGCTAAAGAACTGCGCCAACGAACTAACACCCGTTTTTTCCAGGCTTTTTTCTCATTCTTACAGAAAAGGGATTTACCCATCCTCTTGGAAAGTCGCTCGAGTGCCACCTGTTCCAAAAAAGGCAAGAAAACCACGCCCTCAAACTATCGCTCAATTGCCTTGCTTCCAATAATCTCCAAAGTCATGGAAAGTGTAGTCAACTAGAAACTACTCAAGTACCTCGAGAGCAACAGAATAATCAGCGATAATCAATACGTCTTTCGCAAAGAGAGATCGACAAGAGATATATTGGCCTATGTCACTTATATGTGGAGTAGGGCAATTGAAAACTACGGAGAGTCTCTAGCGATTGCGTTGGATATTTCAAAGGCATTCGACAGAGTTTGGCATGACGGACTGCTCAACAAACTGCCGTCCTTGGGACTGCCCGCCTCTCTCTGCAGCTGGCTGGCCAGTTTCCTTAAGAACCGATCCCTACACGTTGCAGTGGATGGACACATCTCGGACACATTCACCATCAACGCGGGCGTGCCTCAGGGCGCAATACTCTCACCAACTCTGTTCCTCATCTATATTAATGATCTGCTGATCGAAACGAATAATCCTGTTTACAGTTTTGCAGATGACAGTACCCTTGTCTCCCACTTTAGATCAGAAACACCCTTACCAGCGACTGAGACTCATCACCGCAGACAGGAGCAGATTACAGCAATTAATCAAGACCTGCAGGAAGTTCAAACCTGGGGCGACCGAAATTTGGTCCAGTTTAATGCAGCAAAGACCCAAGCAGCAACGTTTACTAAGAGGGCCAATACAGCGGGCCCTGACATCATTATGGCAGGATCGACCATTCCTTCATCCTCGTCAATCGGGCTGCTGGGTGTCTTGGTCAACAGCAATATGTCATGGCATGACCATATTGCTAACATCGCAAAATCAGCCTCCCAGAAGCTTGGTGCGCTATTTCGCAACAAAAAACTCTATACACCACAGCAGTTGCTCTTGCTGTACAAAGCGCAAATAAGACCGTGCTTAGAATATTGCTCACATATCTGGGATGCCGCACCAAAGCATACCCTAAAGCTGCTGGATTCCATTCAGAAGAGGGCTGTGCGTCTCGTCACCGATCCGGAATCTGGATAGTCTGGAGCATCGCAGACATGTGGCCGAGATGTCTCTGTTTTACAGATACTTTCACGGCAGATGTTCCCAGGATTTGGCCCGCATAATCCCGCCCCTGGCAACTCCTGTCAGGCAGTCCCGACAGACGGCAGGAGCGCACCAGTTCGTCGTACAACTAGAAACACCTAGAACATCGCTTTACCAGAACTCCTTTGTCTGGCGCACTGCATCACTGTGGAACTCACTTCCAGGACATCTGTTTCCCACTAATTACAACCTACAAATATTCAAGAACCGTGTCAATCAACATCTTCGCACACACACCGCTCGTCGAGCGCCATAGGATCTCCCTTTAGTGTGTGTGCC